>JAGFNQ010009467.1:0-122344 GCA_024364735.1 Boesenbergia rotunda
GTTCGGAGACAAACTTCTTGATCCAGACTGCTTCCTTTGCTGCTTCCGAAGCTGCGATATATTCCGCTTCCGTGGTAGAATCCGCTACGATGTCTTGTTTGGAACTTTTCCAACTTATGCGCCTCCATTCAAAGTAAATACGTATCCAGACTGCGATTTGGAGTCATCCTTATCTGTCTGGAAACTGGCATCTGTATACCCACGTATTACCATATCTCCTTCTCCATATATTAGGAACACATCCTTAGTTCTTCTTAAGTACTTAAGGATTGTTTGACAGCCGCCCAATGATCCATACCTGGATCGACTGGTATCTGCTCGTGACGCTCAGAGCATATGATACATCGGCCTAGTACATAACATAGCATACATGATAGATCCTATCGCGGATGCATAAGGAATCTTATTCATGCAAATCCTCTCGTTTCTGTGCGCGGACACATAGACTTTGAAAGGTTGATCCATGCCTGATGGGAAGGTAACCTTTCTTGGATTTCGACATGCTAAACCTTTTTAGCACTCGGTCTATATATGTAGACTGCGAAAGACCAAGCAACCGTTTTGATCTATCTCTATAGATTCTAATCCCAAGGATATAGGTTGCTTCTCCCAGGTCTTTCATGGAGAAAGTTTTGGACAACCAAATTTCAACTGTCTGTAAAACTGATATATCGTTTCCTATAAGTAATATGTCATCGACATATAATACTAGGAATACGACTGCACTCCCACTAACCTTCTTGTACACACAAGGTTCGTCAGGATTTTGTGAGAAATCAAACTCTTTGATTGTCTCATCAAAACGGATGTTCCAGCTCCTAGATGCTTGCTTTAGTCCATATATGGATCTTCGAAGCTTGCATACTTTGGTTTTATCAACCGATGTGAAACCTTCAGGTTGTATCATGTATACATCCTCAAGCAGGTTTCCATTAAGGAAAGCTGTTTTCACATCCATTTGCCATATCTTATAATCATAATGAGCTGCTATGGCTAGGAGCATCCGAATGGATTTAAGCATAGCTACTGGCGAATAGGTTTCGTTATAATCAATTCCTTGTTTCTGACGATATCCTTTTGCCACTAATCTAGCCTTAAAGGTAACAACATTACCTTCCATGTCGGTTTTCTTCTTGAAAACCCACTTGCACCCTATGGGCTTAATCCCTTCAGGTGGGTTAACCAAGTCCCATACTTGGTTTTCGTACATGGAATCCATTTCCGACTTCATGGCTTCAAGCCATTTGTCCCTTTCTGAACTTTTCAGAACATCTTCATAACTGATAGGTTCGTCATCGCTTATGAGTAACACGTCGTTCGATTCACTTATGAGAAATCCGTATCTCTCTGGAATATTGCGTGTCCTATCAGATCTACGAAGAGGTGGTGTTGTTTTAGGTTCAACTGATAGCTCATCATTATGAGTTATTGGTTGTGGGTCTAGACTAGGTGTCTCTGTAATGTCTATTGGAGTTTCTTGAACTTCATCAAGTTCAATGCCACTCCCACTGTTTTCTTGTAAAAGAAACTCTTTTTCCAGAAATACAGCATGCCTTGAAACAAACACCTTTTGTTCCAAGGGATGATAGAATTGGTAACCCTTCGTTTCCTTAGGGTATCCAATAAATAGACATTTATCAGACTTAGCATCCAATTTGTCTGATACAGTCCGCTTCACATAAGCGGGACAACCCCATATCTTAAGGTGAGTTAAGTGAGGTTTCTTACTATTCCATGTCTCATATGGAGTAGTAGAGACTACCTTGGTCGGGACTCTGTTTAGCAAGTAAACAGCTGTCTTTAGTGCATAGCCCCAAAAGGATTTTGGAAGAGTTGCATGATTCATCATCGACCTAACCATGTCCATCAAGGTTCGGTTGCGCCTCTCAGATACACCATTATGCTGTGGTGTATACGGCGGAGTCCATTGGGACAATATCCCATTGTCCCTAAGATAATCTTGAAACTCTTGACTTAAGTATTCACCACCCCGATCGGATCGAAGTATCTTAATACTTTTGCCAAGCTGTTTCTCTACTTCATTTCTGAACTCTTTGAATTTCTCAAAGGCTTCAGATTTGTGTTTCATCAAGAACACATACCCGAATCGTGAGTGATCATCGATGAAGGTGATGAAATAGCTATAGCCTCCTTGTGCAAGAGTTGACATTGGTCCACATACATCAGTATGTATTAGACCAAGCAATTCTCCCACTGGATTACCTTTTCCGGAAAAGGGTAATTTGGTCATCTTGCCTTTTAAGCATGATTCGCATGTATCAAATGAACCGGGTTCAAATGATTCCAGAATTCCACATCGGTGTAATTCGGTCATGCGTTTCTTACTTACATGGCCAAGACGGCAATGCCAAGTGTAGGAGTCTATTCGATTATCTATTCTAGCACGTTTGTTGCTAACTTCGATATTGAAAACGTCACTGGATAAATCTAACGTGTAGATGTCATTGCACAAAGTTCCATTCCCATAAAGAACGCCATTTAAAGTTATGTAACAACAATTGTTACTAAAAGTTAAATGATAACCCTTTTCATTCAAGCATGAAATAGATACAATGTTCTTTATTAACGAAGGAACGAAATAACAATTATCCAATTCTAAGACACGTCCAGTGGGGAGCTTTAGCAAATATGTTCCGATGGCAACAGCAGCAATCTTTGCTCCGTTTCCAACTCGCAAATTCGCTTCTCCTTTGACGAGTCTTCTTCTATTCCTTAGCCCCAGTATGTCATTACATATATGTGAGCTACACCCAGTATCAAGTACCCAAGTGTTTGAGGAAATAGAGTGACATTCAATAACGAAGATACTTGAAGAGGATGGGGCATCGGATGCCTTCTCTTTCAAGGACTCAAGATAAATCTTGCAGTTTCTTCGCAAGTGACCCTCCTTGCCACAGTGATGGCAAGTGCCTTTTAGGGTATTTTCAGTCTTTTTGGCCTTTTTCTCCTTTCCCTTATTCTGTTCTTTGGCCTTCCTCTTAGAACCTTTCTTCGAGGAACCAACTAACAGTACCGTCTTTAGATCCTGCTTCACAGAAGGCTTTAAAGTCTTCAGCAGGTTGAGCAACTCAGGAAACTGGTCTGGAGTTGCACTTTCGGGAGGACGGTTGGGAAGTTGATCTTCAAGGACATTAGCAAGCTTCTTTGCCTTGAGGACTGTCCTCAGGTTTCGAAGCCAGTCCATGAAGTTCGGCCCAGTCAGTTTATTGGTGTCCAAAATGGAACGCAAGTTTAGGGAAGACATGATCGAGTGATTATCCTAGAAATACAAATTGAGATTATGTGAGAAGAATGATTAAAGAATGTATCATCATACATAAATTAAATCCTATTTATTTTACGAATTGAGTCACCCTTATTATCAATTCGGGAGATCGTAGGAACATCTCCAAATAGGTTGATATCCAACCATAGATAAGAACCACCATGGCTGTGGCCATCAAGTTTTTCTTAGCTATGAAGGTAGGTAATTATACCGATTACATATCACATATATTAACTATCACTTTATGCTATCAACTAATTGAATGTTTGCATAAATCATTGGGTTGTTAACTCATTAACAAGTATGCAACATTATACATAGCACCCAACTGCACCTCTCTTTACATCGACCTTGGCTGTGGCACAACAAATCGATGTTCCAAGCTTAAGGCTGACCCATTAATCAAGAAATAGTTTTAATATGGTTGGAGCTCATTCAACCGTTTAGTCAGGCTTGGATGTGTCCAACAACCAAAACTAAGGATTGACCTCTGACTCCAACTATATTATACATAAACTAATTCCATGGTTTGAACATGTTGAGGTTCAAGCTGGGCATGGATGTGTCCATCAACCCAAACGAGAAACAAAACTCCGATTCTAACCATATTAATGGAAGGTGTTGGCCTTAATATTTTGTAAGGGGTTTTGGGTCTCATCCTTTCTTTTCTAAGCACATTCATGACATATAATTATGTCATGACTAACGATTTCCTTAATAAAGTATGTATGTGACTTAATTTATCAAGTCTCATTAATTGAATTAGGAACCGGATTTCCTAATTCTAATTTCATACTTTATTGAAGGAATTGTTTTGGGAAACAATTTCCTAAATTGTCATAATCAATTTCGGAAATAATATGTTTAAGACTTTGATTTCTCTAAATCAAATCTTATTAAATTAAGAGATAGATTCCCTTAATTCAACCACATATTATTTTCATGAAAATCTCATTTAAGAAAGCTCTATAGGAAACCATTTTCCTAATTAATTTTGGAGACAACAATATGTAAGAGCATCACCTCTTAAATCATATTTTATTCATGGATTTAATTAATTACAACAAATTGTTTTCTAAGGGTGGCTCCCCGAGGCTCAGATACTCAAAGAAAAGTAATTTGTCGTAAATCCAATTTGATTCGCTTCGGAAGCGCAATCAAATTAAACATGACAATTTCATTTAAAATTGGGAAATTAAATTACAACAACTAACTTTAAATTGGACGGCTCCCCGAGGCTCAATCCAAAATAAAGAATTTTGTTGTCAATTTAAAAATCAATTCAAATTTAATTGTCAATTAATTGTCCATAAATTTGTCTAGACTTTCTTGAAAGAAAGTGCCCAAAATTGCGAGATTTCATAATAGGTTTTCAGAATAATTGTAAGTTTCTAGTACAAAGAAAACTTACATATTTCCAAAGTTGGAAAATTTCTAAAATAGAAAATTTCCAAGATTGGAAAGTTTCCAAAGATGGGAAGTTTTCACAATTATTATAAAATTTCAGAAACTAGGAAATTTCAAACGTTTGTGAAATTTCATGAGGATTTCCAAACTTTGAAATTCCTAAATCTAAAATTTATTATAATTGGAAAGTTTCCATAATTGAAAAATTTTCCAAAATTGAGATTATGACAGTTTTCCGCAAAACAATTTTATGATTATGTCGAACACTAACCGGCTCTGATACCACTGTTGGGACCGGGTGCATGTCGATAAGGATACGGGTTCGTAAAATTTTAAATTTTTACGTGCAGCGGAAGAATTAGCATAAAATAATTTCTTAAATTATTTTAACCACGTATCTAGCATGCAACCTTATAGTGTGTGGACATAATCATAAAATAAAACTTTTGCGGAAAAGTAAACTAATTTACATTATACCTCTCGTAACTCGAAGTAAGGGACGAGATCCAACCGTAGCGTCCCTTGGAAGCTCCGCCTCTATTCGCGTCCACGCCGAGTTCTCTTCGGGATGACTTCGCAAAGCCACGAGTTTTGTGCCGACGAGAACTACTAGATTCTCGGAAGGCACAACTAGAAGAACAAGAGAAAAGATAGGAAACTAACCAAAAGGAAACGGAATCTAAATTCCGGGAAGGAGGGAGATCCGATCCGCTTCTTCTTCTTCTTGGTTGGCTTCTCCTTGGTGTTGTTGGCTCACGGCAACCACTTGGAGAAGATGGAGTGCCGGCCCTAGGGTTTGCAAAGGGGCGCCGGCCCTAAGATGCCCTAAGGGGCGCCGGCCCTAAGGGGGAAGAGAGAAGAGAGAATAAGAGAGAGAGGGAGAGAAATAAATCTCTTGATAGCTCTATCGATTGGGAATCCAAGGCTTGCCTTTGGTTCCTTTTTATAGTGGCCTCTCCCTTGCCAAGTCTCTCTTATAACGGAATTAACGGAATTAGTTATCATAAGAAATTTATCTTATAAAATTTCTTATGACTTATTCCGTTATGCCTAGTTTTATTATAACTAACTTTATAATAAAACAAATTCTCTTAACGGAATTTTCATAACAAATTTATCCTATAAATTCTCTTATGAATTATTCCGTTTAAACCAAGTTTTATTATAACTAATTTTATAATAAAACAAATATATCTCTCCTTTTATTATGGAATAAATTTTACAAGAAATTTATAAACTTTCTTATTATGGAAAAATCAATTCATAATTGATTTTATACAATTAAAATAATCCATTCCATGGATCATTTTAATTTCCATAAAAGAATAAATTTCTATAAATTTATTTATATAAATTTCTTTATACAAAAATTTATTTATCCATAATTTATAAAACAAATCGCGCTAGATTCATTTTATTAATTAAACCAATTAAATTGGTTTATCCCCTTTTTAATGGCCGGCCAAACCAAGAGGGTGGACACCCTCTTTGGCCGGCCAAACCGAGCCGATCCCATCGCGAATTAAACTCATTTAATTCGCCCAATAAGCCTTCAAAAGACTTAGCCATTTTAGCTTCCATTGCGCCTCTGATAAATTCAGATTCGACTTAATTCTCTTGATTGGAAAATCTAATTTTCAACTCGTTTTAAATCCCTCGGATTACTCGTAGTGCGTGTGACTAAATAGGCTTTCGATTTATGTTGGCCGTCTATAATCAACTAATTATAGAACGATCATGAGTGGCACCTAGTAGTACATCATGACCCCCAATTAATCGAAAGATCAACGGTTTGACCTCAGAAGTAATTCCGAAACCCTTCAGCAGCTCTAATGAATTGTGCCCCATTCCCTTCACCATCTTATACCCACTTGGTTCAGGACACGGTCTATTTGTGTCAGTCCCCACTAGGCTGACTACGTCACACCTAGCCCAAGTAGTGTCTTTCTCGTCCTTTGGATTTCTAATTACTCTCATGTATTTAAGAGACTCGCACTCTAAACATGATATGCTCTGGCCAGAGGCTTTGAGTAACAATCCGACGATAGGCCTGGGTATACATCTCCTCGCAAGGAGTGGTGAATCCTTTGTAGGCTGCTCAAACATCTTCGGGCACTTCGGCTTACACCCAATCATCCTGGGTCCACACCTCCTAGGAGATGCTTGCTTAAGATGTTAAAGTATAAGTCTCCATGACCAAGATGACTTGAACACCGCAAGTCAAAGGAACATCGCACTTAAGCTGCAGTAAGAACTTCATTGACATATCTATAAAGATTACCATATGAAGTTTTACAGCTAGTCACTCCAATGAACTAGTTCCCTTAACTAGCATCCATGTTTATCTCTGGACATCCCAATGTCAACAGCCAGTGAGAATCAGCTGATTAGAGAATAACCCATGCTAGTCTCAACAGAATTGATAATGTCCGTTTTTATCAATTCATCGACTAGGGATATTTTTAATACTTCACAATTGCACATTTAGAGATAATCACTAGTTGTGATCCCGTCACAAATTCTCTTATGCTGTGAATTGTATTGCGGACATTCAGTAGATGAGTTTAAGATCCCAATCAAATACACAAACATGTATACTCAAATAGTGAATTATCATTTATTAAAATGAATATTTACAATCATAAGGCGATTGCCTTAGGATACTTCTCTCATATCACTAACAACTCCTTCAGCATTTTTTGGAATCTCCAGCCCAGACTGGATGATTATCCACATGTCCACCTGAATTTTTAGGTGGACCTCCATTCTGCTCTTCCAGTAGGAGAAATCCTCCCCACTGAAGAGAGGTGGTCTTCCAGTGCTGAATCCTTCTTCCATTACCATTTATCTGAAACTTAAGGAAAAGATAGAGATATCCCAAGACTTGGTCTTGGATTAGTAGTGCGGGATAAAGAAGGAAATATTTGTCGAGGGGTGTTGCACCAACCTCGACTTACGAGAGAAATTTCGAACGAAAAAAAATATTAAAAAAAATCATAAAAATCTGAAAAAAAATTCTCAATTTGGTGGTTGCACTAAATTTGAGCTTCCCCGCTCTGATACCACTTGTTGGATCGAGAGAAACGATAGAGGAGGGGTGAATATCGGTTAACGTTCGGATTGAAAAGAGAATGCGTAGCGGAAGATTGAAAACAAAAACACGCAAACACCAAGTTTTTTACTTGGTTCGGAGCCTAGGTCGACTCTTACTCCAAGGCCCACGGTCGCTGACCGTTTACTGCGGGCAATACTATAATCGCGCAAAATCAATTACAGAAATAGAATTATAGTTAAAGTGCAGTACTGAAATTAAACTCTTCTTTTTACCGACGTCCGGTGTAGATTACTTTTTCCGGAGCAGTAGGACGTCGTCGGCGCTTGTATCTCGAGTTGGGAGGTTGCCGGAGCAGAGCGCGGAAGCAGAAGAGCGTGAATGCGTTCGAGAACTTGGATCTCCGAAAGCCTTGGCGTTGGGTGCTATTTATAGCACCTCGGGGCGCCCTGGATGTCGGGGGCCCCCCCCACGTGTCACGTGATCCGAGCTTCGCTCGGTCAACCTCTATCCCACTCGAATAGGGGTGAGGTTTGACACTGGGGGCGCCCGGGACGCTAGGGGCGCCCTGTTTGACTCCTTCAGCACGGGCTTCTCGGCTGGATAAGGGTAATCGGCTTCGCTGGCTTAGGCACGGGGCGCCCTGGGCATTGGGGGCGCCCTGGGCGTCCGGGGCGCCCTGGGCGTCCGGGGCGCCCTGGGCACTGAGGGCGCCTCGGCCAGTAAGCAGCCGAAGCACTTGTTGCTTCATTTGTTTTGTGTTGGCCTTGGGGCGCCCGGAACACTGAGGGCGCCCTGCTCAGCTACTTACCTCTCTCCTTTGGGCATTCTGAGCTGCAGACACACGTTCCTTTGGTCCTGCATCCAGGGTTAGTCCAAAACAATATGAAGCAATAGAGTATTATGTTTATACAGCCTTAGCTGTCTTGGTTCTGACTTTGGGTCTCCAAAATGGAACCCTAGGTCGAACCGACGCCTACTGTTCCCTCAACGGGGAACACGTCCTCACCTACTCCTCTCGGGAGAATGTACCTGATGTCAACCGGCTCCTCCGGTTGGACTTTTGCCTAGCGGTCCTTCGCCAGGTCTTGGATACCAAGATGTCCTTTGCCCGGTGCCTAGCATTCCTTCGCCAGGTCTTCAGTCCCAAGCCGTCCTTCGCCTGGTGCCTAGCATTCCTTTGCTAGGGCTTTGTACCCTGGCATTCCTTCGTCAGTGCCTAGCTGTCCTTCGCTAGGGCTTTGTACCCTGGCATTCCTTCGCTAGGTACCTAGCAGTCATTCGCTAGGACTTTTCCTGCACACTTGAGTAACATGTTAGATAACATTTATACCTTAACTTTTGAGCCCTGTTGCCATTATCAAAACTCAGGTTTGACTTGGGTGCTCTCTGCACCAACACGAGCTACCTAGCCCTCTCCGACTCATCTTAGTCCAGAGAACGAGCTACCTAGCCCTCTCTGACCTCACTCAACCTAAACTTAAATCGGTGTCAATACCAAAACAACAATCAGGTCAGACTGCATCAACAATACCCATTATGTAGGAATCTATATTTTGTGTGATGCTATATATCATTGAACACATGTACCTTTTGGCTTATTTTACGCACTAAAGTTTGCTCTTTCTGCATGTGTATATGACATTGACTTTCTAATCATATGTATATCATAATTTACTATTGTGATTTTGCTTATGGTTTTGTAAATATGATGTGAGACTCTATTTACTATTGTGATTTTGCATAAGGTTGTGTGTATATGAGTCATAAGGATTAATCATGATTTACCATTATAGTTTAGCATAAGGTTTTGATAAAGATGATTTGGACCCGGTTCAGGTCATTAGAGGACTCTTGAAAATGACATGTATAAATCACATTTTGTGTCATTTTTGTACTACATATCCACATTTAATCTATGTCGATAATTATATTAATACTGTGATTACTATTGGATCTTGTTACAGTTATAGTAATTCTAACTTCTTTAGTCCTGTATTAATTGATTTAATGGAATAGATTGTTTGAAGGGGTATTTAACCCTTAATGTTTTGATATGTTGAGCTCAACTAAGAGGTTGCGTGGTTTATATGGAATCAAGTATAGCCCAAGTCAGAGATTATAGGATTAAGTCCACATGGGTGGGCTCAATCCGATTAAGACCACATTTGTGGGCTCAATTTCTATAAGGTAGACTTATACTTGATTAACACATACAACTAATTGTAATTAAGGAACTAACCCTCAATTAAGTGGTCTAATGCTTGTAGCATGAAGGGGGTTTTGATTAATTATGTGGATTCAATGTGTAGATCCAATAACTGCTTTATTAACATCAATGGGATATTAATGATGAATGGGCTTTAAGGTGAATGATCTTTATAGAATGGCCCAAGATACATAAGGAAAGGAGTTCACTCAATTAGGGCATCTCTTGTATCAAGAGGTTTGAGTGCTTCGTCATCCTCCTCCTCTCTTCCCCATTGAGAAGATCTTGGATTGCATCCCATTCTGTAGAAGACTTCGGTTGTGCTTGTAGGAAATCCAACGACAAGTAAGCTATACGATGGCTAATACGATGGACTCCATTTTGCCATTGTATTAATTTCAATTTTGTATTACCTTAAAGATTGATGATAGTTAGATCTTGTTATTGTGGGTGCATCTTGATTATGTTCCACTCTTCCAATGTGCTAGCCACAACATTTAGTCTAGTAGTCCTCATGATTTACCTCCTCCGTATTGGACGGGTTGACGGGGGCGTTGGGGGCGAGCGAATCACCTTTTGCCACCATGTATTTCAATACTCTAACATCACTTAGATATGAGTCACCTGCCAATAAAGAATTACTTTCTTTCTTTCAGCTATACTCAGACTGCGTTTCAACGATGTTAGGCATCGAGGTATGAAGCATAATCGGTTGATGATTATATGGAGCTAGACATTGAAGATTGTGACGAGGAAGATGATCAATCCATAATTGAATTATTATAACCTTATTGTTGTGTATTTGGAATGAGAGAGTAGCATAAGCAATGAGGCATATACAATTGACTGTAGTAGTCAAGTCACCGATGGCATGTAGAGAATTCCCCGAGATAGAAATTTGACATCAATAATGCTTGCACAACTTGTCAAATTTGATTGTACTGACGCCCATAAGTATTTGTTTATGCACAGATAATGAGGATGGTATTGGCCAACCAATCAGATAATTAGAAGCAATGCGTTCAGCTGTGGCACTTGCCATGTCTCTGCTCTTCTCCCAATTGCTCTTCTTTGTAAAATTGGAATTAATGTTTTCCCCTTAAAAGAAAAATTGATGAATCATATAATGTTGAATTTGGAGTGATCGATTTGACCTGTCTAACTTTTTAGTTACTTACTGACTGTAATAAACAACAATTTTACTTGGGTTAGTTAAGTCAAGTGTACTTTATAAATCATTTCAGTTAGCCAGAATATATAACTTGATTAATTTGAATTATATTTATAACGTCCCAACTAGTGTTGATGCACTGATTTAAGCATCTAAGTCTAGGGCAATAGTTCTAAGCATCTCAACCCAATCTAGGTTCAAACAAGTTAATCCTCATGTGCTTGTGAGATGCTGGCTTCTAAATCTATAGGAGCATGCAGACTAGGGTTAAACCTAAGCTAAGTCCATGTCGAAGAAATACCCTAGTTTTGAAGAGGGTAGTTTTAAAGTTAAAATAAAACTAACAAAAACAAATTTGAAAACAAAATTTTGAAATTTGCGAAAAAGGTTTTTGAAATCATTTTAAAAGGAAACCATTTCGACGTTCAAGTTCAAATCAAAATCAGATATTTAAATTCTATTCTACTAAGCACATACCAAGCACAATGTAATCCCAATAGGCTAAAAGAAACCATGAAATAGATATAAGCTAAAGTAAGACAAATCCAAGTCAGTCAGACCAAACAATCAAGCCAAAGTAAGACTAATACAAGTGATCCGGTCAATCAATTAGGTGAGTCAGATAACAAAGTCTAGGAAGAAGTTCCGAGGTGCCATGATTGAAGCAGCTGTTGGTGCAAAAAGCATCAGACCTGAACAATCAACCTCTAATATTTCGATGTTTGATAATATACCAAGGTCTGATCAAAGTGATCAAGGGTTAAACCAAACAGGACCTGATGTTTGGTAGGGTAAACACAAGTTTGATCAGTTTGACCAAAGGGTCAGCCAAACAGGACCTGATGTTTGGCAGAGTTACGAGAACCCAGGGCTGGTCAGTTGACTAAGGGATTAAGCCAAATAAGACTTGATATTTGGTAGAGAGATTATACTTATTTGGACTAAGCCAAACAAGACTTGATGTTTGGCAGAAAGAAGTCTAGTTAGTATTAAGATGGCTAGCAAAGAAGTCCTTATTGAGATGGACGAAGTCCTGGTGAGTGAAGCTAGGCAATAAGTCTTGACCTGCAGGGTTGAGCACGAAGTCCTGGTTCGGGGAATTGGGCACGAAGTCCTGGTTGAGGGTTGGACACGAAGTCCTGGCCGAGGGTTGGGAACCAAAGTCTTGGTCTAAGGGACTGAGCATAAAGTCCTGGTCGGGCATCAAGCAACGAAGACATTGTCGAGTGGGGATCACGGATAGAAGTAGAGACAGGTCGAGGATCGGGCCTCTTGACATCTGGGATCTTGGAGGCCGAGCAGGAAGTCTTGGTCCGGGAGACCGAGCAGAAGACTTTGTCGAGCAGGGATCATGGACAAAAGTAGAGATGGGTCAAGGATCAAAGGTCTCGAGTTCCGGGTTCTTGGAGGCCAAGCACAAGTCCAACCGGAGGTCCCGGTTGGCAAAAGGTAGCTTCTCCAGATTGGAGTAGGTGAAAGACGGGTTCCTCGGAAAGTGGAACAGTAGGCGTTAGTTCAACCTAGGGTTTCAATTGAAATCCAAAAGTCAGAACCAGACAGCTCGGCTGTCAATCAACTAAGGCATAAGATTATTTGTCTGTTTGTTGTGTGTTTTGTTGTCTTGCAGGTACCTAGAGTTGGAGGCAAGATAGGAGAGCAAATACAAAACAAACGAAGCCTGGTAGAAAAACTTCCCAGGCGCCTGAGTAGGGACTTAGGCACCTGGAACCTAGGCGCCTGAATTGATTTCAAGCACCTGGGATGGGAAGTTTATCCCCTGCGCTGAGTTCTCCATTTGGATCAGCTTAAACTAGTTATTAGGCGCCTCAATAGGCTCTAGGGCTCCCAAATGCTGCATATAAATAGGGGTGCCAATCCCTCAGTTAAAGCAATCAACTTTCACATCTTCTTAATCACTTTCTGCGAAGAAAAAGTGCAAAGACAAAGCTCTGTGACCAAGGAGGCTTCAGGAGTAAAGTGCGCGACGCTTCGGAGATCCAGATTGGTCGAGATCGTCAACTTTGTTTGGTTTGGATTTAGTTTACAAGTTGTAATCTTCATATTTGTGCTTATATTTCAAACTGTAAGATGGGTTTTCTTCGCCTCCAAAAATTCTGGAAAGGAGACCACTAGTGGACTCACGCCGAGTATATAGGCCATGGACGTACTGACCCTGGGGGTTAGGAACCAAGTAAATAAATCCCGCGTGTTAGTGTTGTGCTTTCTCATCTTTATTTATTATTCTATTGCATACTAACTCTTCTGATAGAAAGACAAGTGAATGAACGACAAAATTTCGAAGAAGTTTTTGAGTCGATATTCACCCCCTCTATCGACGCTACCGATCCTACAATTGGTATCAGAGCAGGTGGCTCTGATCGGACTCACCGTCGGAGGAACAACAAGGCCTAAAATTAAGGGTGAGCCAAGGTTGAATAAGGTATATTTTAAATTATGTCTATTTTTAAATTTCATATAATTTGTTTTAAGTGGAGGGAGAGTGGACACTACAAAAATAAATGTCCTACTCGTCAGATTCATACATCACCACCAGCGGCAACGGAGGTACCAGCACCAGGAGTCCGGAGGGACAAAAGCCATATCCAGTGTTTCAAGTGCAGAAAGTATGGGCATTACAAGAACATGTGTCTAGATTGGAAAATGACCCAATCCACAATGCCAGAAAATGCGACGAAGATAATGGAGGTACGAAATGATAATTTCTGCAAAGGTGTTTTTCAAATTCCTGCAAAGTTAGATAACTTTTGTGATAATTTAGATAATTGTGTTGATTTTCCTGTTAAGTTAGACTATTTACACAATAAATTAAATATGTTATATGGTAAATTAGCTGATAAAAAATCTAATTCAAATATAGATAAAATTAATATATTGAATATCAACTCCTTGATTTTTAATATTAATGCCACAATTTTAGAAATTAATTTAATATCTTAAATAACAATCCTGAAAATCATTTTACTAATTCTCAAGATAATCTTATTAATTCTGATAATAATACTCAATCCTTTAATATTCCTGAAGATAATGTTGATAATTCTGATGATAATACTCAACCCTTTATTAATATTTCTGAACATAATGTTCATAATGTGGGATCGTATTGAATCGATAGAGGGGGGTGAATATCTATCATAAACTTTTTCGAAAAGCGAAGAGTAATTGTACGGCGGAAAATAAAAACCAATCGCTAACACGATTTATTTTTAATTAGTTCGGAGTCGTGGTCGGCTCCTACTCCAAGGCCCACGGTCCTTGACCATTTACGATGGGCAATTCTATATTTTCGTAAAAGATTACAAGTCAAGAGTACAAATATAGAATTGGAAAACAATTATAGCACTTAACAAAATTAGCTTTTACCGACGACTGGAGAGGTTGGAAGTTTCCGGAGTAGCGGGTCGTCGTCAGTGCTTGAATCACGAGTACGAAACTTGTCGGAGCGGAGCGCTTGAGCGTAAGAGTTGAAAGCGATTGATGTCGAAGCCTTGGGGGTGAACCCCCTTTTATAGTAGTTAGTGGGGCGCCTGTATTGAAGGGGGCGCCTGACACGTGGCCTGTCCTGTGAGAACTCCAATCCGCAGACTTGGTCAGCGCCTATCCCCTTCCATTGAGGCGCCTGAGCTGACTGGGGCGCCTATGTTGACACAGGCGCCTCACTTGACTTGGTCCAAAGGCAGTTTGCTTCGAATGGCTGGATTGGCCTTGCACTGAGGCGCCTGTGTCAATACAGGTGCCTAGCCTAGTGAAGCGCCTCACTCCATTGAGGCGCCTGAATGCAGAAACTTCATCCCTTCGTTTCTGCAACCAGGGTTAGTTCCAAAACACACAAAGCATATACAAATGATATATTAACCATGATTTACAGCCTAAGCTATCTTGGTTCTGACTTTGGGTTTCCCAAATGGAACCCTAGGTCGAACCGACGCCTAATGTTCCCTCCTATGGGGAACGCGTCCTCACCTACTCCTCTCGGGAGAATTTACCTATTTGCCTACCGGCTCCTCCGGTTGGACTTTTGCCCAATCTCCCGGATCACGTCTTTGTGCCCCGTCCACGACCAGGACTTAGTGTCGATCTTTACTCACCAGGTCTTCGGTGCCCAGTCCTCGACCAGGACTTAGTGCCCAGCATTACTCACCAGGTCTTCGGTACCTAGCTCTCGGCCAGGACTTAGTGCCCAGCTTTACTCACCATGTCTTAGTTGCCCAACCCGCGGCCAGAACATAGTGCCCAATTCTTAGAACCAGGACTTCGTGCCTAGTGTACCTAGGACTTTTCCTACACATTTGAGTAACATCGTTAGAGCACCAATAATACTTAACTTTGAACCCTTTGCCAATATCAAAACAAGGTTCGATATGGTGCTTACAGCACCAACAATCTCCCCCTTTTGATTTATGGCAACACAATTCAAAGTTAAGTAAACATTATAACCTTTAAGAAAAGAAGGTAAAAACCAATATATTTTAGCAATTTTGTGCAGAGTAAAGTTTAAAACCAATGTAGTTTTGAACCGTAAAATTTTTTTATTTCTCATACTTCCCCTGCAACCCTGAATGATTGTGTTATAAAACAATTAACTTTGACCTTTCCTCCCCCTTTGACATATATCAAAAAAATATTCATGGGTGAACAAAATATCTAAGAGGGTTTTTTGAGTTTTTCCAAAATAACTTTTAAGTAATGGATTTCACAATTTCTCAAAAAATAGTTTTCAAGAAAAAACTTTAAGTAATGGATTTCATAATTTTTTTAAAAAAATAATTTTCAAAGAAAAACATGTTACAAAACTTTTGAAAAACTACTTTGATTGGATGTTTTGAAAATGCATGAAGCTCCCCCTTAATGTGAAACTCTTCTCCTTATGTTTCAGAACATTTCCAATTAAAAAAACTTGCAAAATTGAAACATTGCACAAAGCTCCCTCATGATTTGAAATTTTCCCCTTGAGGGTTAAAAAGACATGCAATTTTACCTTTCGAAAGTTTTTTTTTTGAATTTTTGACAAGAGTTCTAAGTATAAAAAAATAATCATAAGTTCAGTTTGAAATAGTATTATGAGTATCACAAAGGGGATTCTAAGTTAGAAAAACCTTAGGTTAAGGTGAAAATATTTTTGAGAGCTTCTAAGATAAACTTTCTTTGAAGAAGGAGAAAAAGTTTAAGAAAGAATTTAATTTTTAATTTCACTTTTTCTACTCTCCCCCTTGGCCATATATCAATGAAAAACTTTTGGAAAATATATTTTGAAAGAAGATTTAAGAAAAGAATTTTGTGTATCAGAGCCTATGAGTTTATAAAAATTTGAGCAAACAATAATTCTATTTAAAATAATGTCAAGAATTATAATAATTTCTAAGTAACAAAATTTTAAAATAATTAAGCAAAAATGAAGAATTGATGCTCAAAAACAAAATTGGAATCAATTGTATATTCTTATTGAGTCCATGCATGATAAGCAACAAAAAAAACTTAAAATATTTAATCAATAAGTTTAGGTTCAGAACATTTAATCACTTACTTTTGATTGCAAGTATGATTTTAAGTTTAAGCATGGGTCAATATGTCTATGTTCAGAACTTTTAGCCACTTAATCCTCAAGTTAAGGAGAATAAAAATTTCTTAAGTAGAGAGACTTTTGAAAGAGTTTTCTAATAGCAATATTTTTGATAATATTTACACTTAACTAAGTATTCTTTCTCAAAAAAAATATTTTAACAAATTCTACGACTTGAGAAAGAAAATTTGAACATCTAACAAGCAAAAAAGAAAAAGAATACTTAAAACAATTTTCCATTATCTCCCCCTGAAATAAACATTCTCCCCCCAACCAAACATTTAGTTTTTTTTGTAAAAACTTCTAAGTGCTTTTAATTTGACTAAGTGTTTTTCAAAATCGAACAGAAAGCTTTGCACCAGAAAATCTTTTTACACTTAGACAAATTTCTACTTTAGAAAAAGTTTTGCAAGCCTAAATTTTGTTTTAAAAAAAACTTTTACTTAAAAGGCTTTGCAAAAAACATTCTTACCCAAAAATTTCAAAATCAAATTTTAAAAGGGTTTCAACTTTTGCACACTTAGAAAAATTTACTTAAGAACAATTTGTGCAAAAAAATCATTTTTATTTGAAAAACAATTCTTTAAGGAGTTTTTTAAATATGTTTTTGTAAAAATTTGTTCTCAAAGAAAATTTTACTTAGAAACATTTGCCAAAAATTTCAAAGGTTTTTGCTCAGACAAACTTTGTTTACTAAGGAAAATTTTACTTAATAAAATGCTCTTTGAAAATTTTGAAACACTTAGAAATTTTTGAAAGCTCTTAGAAGAAAATTTTGAAGTACTTAAAAAATTTGAAGCACTTAGAAAAAAATTGAAGTACTTTGAAAATTTTTTGAAGCACTTTGACATTTGCACTTAGACATTTTACTTTACCATTTGAAGTAGAGATAAAAATTTTAAAAAAAAAATCTCTCTCTTTTCTCCTTTCTTTCCCCCTTTGAAAAAGTTAATATAAAGAACTGGAAAGAAGAAATTCTATATTTAAAATGATTTCCATGAGAGAAACATAACACACTTAAGTCCGAAAAATATATAAATATCAAAACCCAGACTGCAGACATTTTTCTTAAAAAAACATCCTAAGTAATACCCAAGGTGATTTTTGCAACACTTATTTTTCAAGAATAAATTGATTGTCTAAAAGAAGTTCTTTGTATAGATATGTTTACAAACATTACATAGTTTTCAGGTAAGTGAGCAACAAGAAACCCAAAGTATTTAATGATTAAGTTTAAGTACAATGATTTGATTAAAGCTTGTATTAGATTTAAATTTATCAAATAGTAAATAAAAAATGAGTTTCGATATGACTTCCAGGTCTTAGCGAGGCACAGAGGCCTTCTTTGGTCGTAGCCTTATTAGATCAACAACTCTTTCCTTGACAAAACCTTTTATCGAAAGTTCATTTTCAAATTACTTCTTGAAAAATTTTGGTCTAACTAGTTTAGGATTTGGATCGGTAGCTTCGGCTAGTTCCACCAGACTAAACAGACCAAGTAGGGTGCGCCTTACCCCACTTGACCCTTTTAGACGGGCTTCCCTAATGTACTATGATCTCACCTCCACCTAGTACTATGTTGTTTAAATTTCAATCTAGTCAAGTCCTTATTAACCATTTCTAGTCCTAAGAATAGTAATAAAAAAAATTAAGTAAAATCACAATGAGGGGAGATTTCTTGATTTTCTAAGTTAGCAAGATTATTAATTAGTTTTTCAAGTATATCAAATTTAATTTTCAAAGTCTCATTTTCTTGTCTTAATTTTCTGAATTTATTACTATACATGATTTAATTAAGTTACTTAGGCATGTGTCCATATCTAAATTTGACCAAGAGTGATTAAGTAAACTATCAGCATTCATTGTAAAGTGTGGATTTTCATATAAATTAAAGTTACCCATCTTGGTAGATTGTCCTGGATCTTTGACTCTTATAACTGTGCATTCATCTTTGTAATGCCCAAACTCCTGGCAATTGAAGCATTGGATGCGACTCTTGTTCTTTCATGCTCTTGTAACAGGTTCCTTTGTCGCTGTCGGTGGTGTCGTTCATATCTTACGAGTAGGACACTTACTTTTGTAGTGCCCTCTCTCACTGCATGTGTAACAAATTATTTGATTTTTAAAATTTGAATTTACAATTTTACCTTTTGATTCCTCGTTGGAAATCTCCCCCTTGATTCTTGTCATCTCAGATCTAGACTCATCTTCTGATTCTGGTTTGGATTCGGCTTCGAAATCGGGTTCAGGATCTCTCTCGGCTTCTTGTGCTTGCACTGAGAGTGCAAGATGGCTTACTTGATCTTTTTCTTCTTCATTCGATTCCTCTGATGATTCGGACATCGCACCTTCTAAGATCTCAATCGGAGCTCTCTTCGTGTAGGTTGATTAGCTTCTCCCACATCTCTTTGGCACAGTTGAAGGATCTGACCCGCTTCAATTCTTCCTTAGTCAGGCCGCATTGTAAGATTACTGTTGCCTTAGCATCAGTCTCGATCTTCCTCAGAGTTGGTTCATCCAATTTATCCTAGGCGATTGATGTTCCATCTTCTGTGGGGACTGTGAACCCCGTTTGGATTATCAACCATAAATCCAGATTGGCCTTCATGTGGGATTCCATTAGACTTTTCCAAGATCTGAAATCCTCGCCAGAGAATAGGGGTGGATGGGCACTATTCCATTCTTGATTGGCCATTGAATATAAACCTCGTACACAAAAGAAATAACAAAAATGTACCAAGACTTGGTCTTGGATTAGTAGTGTGGGAGAGAGAAAAAAAGCTAGCTCAAAAGGTGTTGCACGAATTTTGAGGTAAATTAATCATAAAATAATAAAAAATTTATGACAAATTTTTTAAAAATGTTGGCTTTATCAATTTTGATTAATGGTGAAAAATAAGAATTCAATGTTGAGAAAAAATTTGCTCGAGTTAAGGTAGCACGAATTTCGAGAGAAATATTAAAATAATAAAAAAAATTTATGACAAATTTTAAAAAATTGATCGTTATATCAATTCTAACTTATGGTGAAAAAATAAGAATTTAAACCTATGCACAAATATTATTTATTTGAAATAAAAAGCAAAAAATCTGAAAAAATGCTCAACTGGTGGTTGCAGCAAGTTTGAGCCACCCGCTTTGATAGAACTTGTGGGATCGTATTGAATCGATAGAGGGGGGGTGAATATCGATCGTAAACTTTTTCGGAAATCGAAGAGTAATTGTCAATTAGGTGAAGGGAAGTCTTGGATCAGGAGGAGCAGAACCAGAACTGAGCTAGGAAGTTTCTTCTTCTTCGTTGATCTTTGAGCTAGGGGGTTCATAGCTCATCCTTCATGTGACGGCGAAGGGAAGTCTTGGATATAAATTGATTTGATGTTTTAATTTAGGACAATTTCATTCCAAGCATTTATGTTCTTCAATTTGTTATAATTGTTTCCATTACACTTCAAGCCATGTGCTTAAGCCAAGTTTTGTTTTAGTTTCCTTTAATCTGCAATTACTTCTCTTGCAATTCATTTCCTGCAATTTACTCTCTGCAATTAGTTCTTTAAGTCTCAATTGCATCGTTTGAATTTACTTGCTTAATTGTCAATTAGGTTAAGTTTAGTTCTTGCACTTCCTTAATTCATTACCTTGCTTAGTTAATTCTACGTTGTCCTGAATTGCTATTTCATATTGTCAATTCCTTATCACAAAACCCCTATTTTATTATAAAACCCAAAACATTCAAACGACAAATAAACTTACAAGCTCGAGTTAAACATTCATTCAACTAGTCCTTGGAAAAATACGACTTGAGGCCCCTATTCTACATTTTTATTTTGCTAGCAAGGGTTTTCAGCTTTATAAATTTCTAAATTTGAGACTCACATTCGTGACACATTGCTTTTGAGCATAGTAATTGGGTCCATCATTCAACCAAATAGGATCTGATGTTTGGCAGAATTCTGAGAGCCCAGGGTTGGTCAGTTTGACCAAGGGATTAAGCCAAATAGAACTCGATGTTTGGCAGAGAGATTATAGTTATTTGGACTGAGCCAATGATGACTTGATATTTGGTAGAAAGAAGTTTAATCAGGATTAAGATGACTAGCAAAAAAGTCCTTATCAAGGTGGATGAAGTCCTGGTGAGTGAAGCTGGGCAAGAAGTCTTGACCTGCAGGATTGAGCATGAAGTCTTGGTTCGGGAAATTGGGCACGAAGTCCTGGCCGAGGGTTGGACACTAAAGTCATGGTCCAGGGGATCGAGCACGAAGTCGTGGTCGAGGATCGGGCAATGAAGACTTTGTCGAGCGGGGATCGCGGACAGAAGTAGAGATAGGTCAAGGATTGGGTGTCTCGAGATTCGAGTTCTCAGAGGTCGAGCACGAAGTCTTGGTTCGGGGGACCGAGCAGAAGACTTTGCCGAGCAGGGATCATGGACAGAAGTAGAGACGGGTCGAGGATCGAACGTCTTGAGATCTAGGTTCTTGGAGGTCGAGCAAAAGTCCAACCGGAGGTCCTGGTTGGCAAAAGGTAGCTTCTCCAGATTAGAGTAGGTGAAAGACGCATTCCTCGAAATGTGGAACAGTAGGCATCGATTCGACTTAGGGTTTCAGTTGAAATCCAAAAGTTAGAACCAGAAAGCTCTGGCTGTCAATCAATTAAGGCATAAGATTGTTTGTGTGTTTTGTTGTCTTGCAGGTACCTAGAGTTGGAGGCAAGATAGGAGAGCAAACCCAAAACATACGAAGCCTGGGAGAAAAACTTCCCAGGAGCCTGAGTAGGGACTCAGGCGCCTGGAACCCAGGCACCTGAATTGCTTTGATGCGCCTATGATGGGAGGTTTATCCCCTACACTGAGTTCGCCATTTGGATCAGCTTGGACCAATTATTAGGCGCCTCAATAGGCTCTAGGGCACCCTAATGTTGTATATAAATAGGGGTGCCAACCCCTCAGTTAAAGCAATCTACTTTCACATTTGCTTAATCACTTTCTGCGAAGAAAAAGTGCAAAGATGAAGCTCTGCGACCGAGGAGGCTCCAGGAGGAAGTGCGCGACGCTTCAGAGTTCCAGTTTGGTCGGGATCGTCAACTTTGTTTGGTTTGGTTTTAGTTTACAAGTTGTAATTATTCTTCATATTTGTGCTTATATTTCAAACTGTAAGATGAGTTTTCTCCGCCTTCGGAAATTTCGGCATGGAGACCACTAGTGGACTCACGCCGAGTACATAGGCCTTGAATGTAATGACCTTGGGGGGTTAGGAACCATGTAAATAAATCCCAAGTGTTAGTATTGTGCTTTCTCGTCTTTATTTATTATTCCACTGCGTACTAACTCTTCTGATAGAAAGATGAGTGAACAAACGACAAAATTATGAAGAAGTTTTTGAGTCGATATTCACCCCCCCCCCACACACTATCGACGTCATCGATCCTACAGCAGCTACATAAGCTCGGCATGTCGCTCTGCTACCGTCTCGACCATCTCTACTTATCGAGCCTCCGACTACTCTCATAAGGACTAAATCTGAGTCCTGATACGGTGAGACTCAGTCCCGAGATGGTGAACATCTATCTCGAGTAGAGCCAGTCTCTGATCTGTCGAAAGTGGAGGAGGCGATGGTGGATCCTGCTGATGTGGATCCTGATCTAATGCAACCTCGATCTCTGCAACTGGATCATCCTCCTTGTCATCGGCTGGTCCCGCTCCCCTACCACGCTTCCAGGTCAAGACCTCGACAAGGTTAACTTCTAGTCCAGCCAAGGAAAAGTTCCTAAGTCCTATTTCATTGTGTTCGATCAACCGGGTAACCTGACCTCTAAGGACATCACACCCAAAGTGTGCAAAAATCTAGGTTAGGAGGTGGCAATAGAAAATGCACACTCTCCTATGAGTCAAAATACTAGAGGCATAGGTAATGACATGAAAAATATGAAGCCCTATGTTTATGTCTAAGTGATGAATAAGGGCATACATCAAAAAGTTGTGAAATGACCTCATCATAGCGATGCCCCTAGTGGTGATAGGTAGGACACAACGAATAAGGACTCGAAAGAGAGCGTAGTGCTGTGGTTGAAGCTGCATAGAGCTGAAGACAGAAATGGTGGGGTCACTCTCACCCTCAAAGAAGTAAGTGAAAAGAGTGTCTAGGGTGATATGAGAGTAGGGATCAGGAAAAGGACCATCTCTAGGTGGATAACACAAGAAGGGGGACTCAGAGTGATGCAACTCAAAATGATGGTTGAATAGTTCGGGGAATATGATAAAATCAATATGCTGGATGCAGGTAGAATAGTGGGTATCATCTAATTTGACCAGATTGTTAAATATTTCTACACATAAGGTCACATCGATAGAATCAGTGCAGTAAACAAGCTGGTCTAGGTGACAATGGTGGATAGCGACCATAATTATAGGACAATAGGTCTCAAAGTAGTTCCTATGAAGATAGTGGCAGTCTAGGGGTAGATATGTAGACTGTTCAAAGAGATCCTGATGATCTAGGGACGAGAATCGGGGTTTGTACTGAGCAAGGTAGCGGGTCCGACCCGAGCAATACGACGTGTGCTAATTTATTAGAAAACATAGTAATAAGAGCATAGAAATAAATAAAAATAATAAAAGTAAGTTTTGGATTATACCGTCGTTGAGGCATGATAGGAAATGATGACCCTAAGGGAATTTGCTTCATTTCGGCAGAGATTCGAGAGAGAAAACAAGGGAAAGTGCCTAGGTCGTTGGTTCAGAAAAATGTTTTAAATTTGAAGGAAATTTTGAAAGAGAAAAAAGTTTGCTATAGAAACTTTTGATAGAAATTTTTACAAAAGAATTTTTGAAACATGAATTTTATAACAAAAATTTTTGATAGAATTTTAAAAAGAAATTTTTGAAACATAAATCTTATAACAAAGTATTTGAAGAAGAAATTTTTGAAACATAGATTTTTGATAGATTTTTTTAAACAGAAATTTTTGATAGAATTTGAAGAACAAATTTTTGAAATATAAATTTTAGATAGAATTTTTTGAAATAGATATTTTTGATAGAATTTGAAACATAATTTTTTGATAGAATTTTTTGAAATAGAAATTTTTGATAGAATTTTGACAAAGGAATTTTTGAAACATGAATTTTTGACAGAATTTGAAACATAAATTTTTGATAGAATTTGAGGAAGGAATTTTTGAAACATAAATTTTTGAAAAGGTAGGATTAATGTCTTAATTTCACAAGCACAAACAATTTCAAGATCTTAACCCATTTTAATTTGGGCTAACCAACTTATCCTAAACATCTCACCCATTTCTAAGTGATAAAACAGGGATCCTTATATATTTTGTGTGATGCTTTTAAATTTTATCTTGAAATTTAGGTTAAGTCTAAAATATGATTGAACCTTGAGTTAGATTCAAATTTAAGAATTAGTACTTTAAAAATAAATTTCAGTATTTCGCTTCCAGGTTTTGACGAGGCACAGGGGCCTTCTTTAGCCTTAGCCTTATTGGATCAACAACCTGTTCCTATACAAAGCCTCATAAGGAAATAGTATTTTTAAATTTCTCGTTCAGAAATCTTGGTCTAACTAGTCGAGGATGTAGCGAGGTAGCTTCGGCTAGTTCCACCGAACTAAGAAGATCAAATAGGAGATGCCTTCCCCTACTTGTCTCCCTAGACGGCTTTTCTAACTTATTATTAGCTCACCCCACCATAATACTAGGTTATGTAAGTTTCAATCAGATCTAATCCTTAACTAACCATTTCTAATCCTAATCATGATAATTAATTAAAAAAATAAAAAAATAAAAAAACATCAAGAAAGGTATTCAACCAAAACTATCTAACCACATGAATAGTTTTTATATTGACTCCACCTGGATTATATCCCCGATATGGTCTGTCTAAGTAATAGATATGATCCCTAGGAATCCAATATTGATTTGGTCTGGCTTGATTGGTCATGCTCAGTTTGGGGACCCATGCTTGGACTCGGGTGCTAGTGCAGTTAATTACTGAGTAGTAAGACCTAACTCGTGAATTGGTTTTAAATTCAATTCTTGATCGATTTAGAACAGATTTTTGTTTTCCAAGAATCAAATCAAGATTCTTGGAACCCAGGGTAAATTGTTCCAAATTTGCTCTGAGCGCTTTGACTTGAGCTTTTAGGGCGAAATTCTCTTCCTTAAGTCATTGGACTTGAGTAGAGGTTTCTTCCTGAACTTGCTCAGTCAAAGGACTCGAGCTGGTCTCTTCCTTAAGGAGTTTTACCTCCTCTCAGAGAGACCTGACCCAGTCATTGGACTTAGCCAGTTTGTGAGATATGTATGAAATTATCTCGTAAAGATCCGGTTCGAAAAAACCAGTTACCTTAAGTCGGCTCATTTCTGACAGCCAGACGGTCCCGTGCTCTATTTCTTCATTCGATTTAGAGTTGCTATCGATCTCATCTTTAGCCATTCAGGCGAGGAGGTTGGAGTGCATTGGTTCATCCTCGTCCGATTCTGATGATGACTCATCCCAGGTTGCCTGCAACACCTTCTTCCTCCATTGCTTCTTTGTATCCTTTGCGTTTGAACACTCGGATTTGAAGTGCCCCTTCTTTCCACACCCATAATAGGTGAGGTCTGCCTTGTTCTTTGGTTCAGCCGGATCATCCTTTGGTTGTCCTATCTTCTTCTTCTTCTAGGCTTTTCGAGCTTTGAACATTTTTCAGATGACGTTCACAAGCTCCACTAGCTCTTCCTCTTCGAATTCCAAGTCAGAATCCGGTTTCGGTGCCTTCTTCTTGATTTTTCTTGCAATTAAAGCTATACCTTTCTCCGCAAGCGAACCGTTAATCTACTCATGTAACCCAAATTCAGAAAATAGCTCATCTAATTTAATTTTAGAAAGGTCCTTAGAAACATTGTAGGCATCAACCATAGATGCCCACAACGAGTTTCTAGGGAACGTGTTTAATGTGTATCTGATCAGATCCCTATTCTCGATTGGGTGTCTGATAATGTGGAGTTCATTCATGATCATGTAGCTAGGAAGCTATTTCTCCATCCTGCATTTTTAGGTTATACAGAGTAATCAACAATAAATCATAATGGCTTACCTTAGTGTCGGACGTTCGTTCGTGAGTTCTATGAGTTTACTCCAGAGTTCTATAGCGTTGTTGAAGGGACCGACGCGATTAAGCTCCTCCTTTGTAAGTCCGCACTGGAGCGTTTGTTTCACTTTTGCGTTAGCATCAATCTTCTTTTTAGCAACGACATCCCATTTTTCAAAGCTCAGAATCACCCCTTGCTTGTCTCTCGGAAGGTTGAATCCGGTTTGGATGATTATCCATATATCTACCTGAGTTTTCAGGTGGACTTCCATTTGGCTCTTCCAATATCCTATGTCTTCCCCGAAGAAGAGAGGGGGGGAGGGGGTGAGCGGTAGTATAGCCCTCTAATAGTGCCATAAGGATAGTAAAGAATTTTCTGAACTTGTGAAAACAAAAATAGCAAAAATGTACCAAGACTTTTATCTTGGATTAGCAGGGTGGGATAAAATAATAAAAGAAATGCAATTAAATAGAGTGACTAAAATTACCAAAACGAGAAATCCGAAAAAGTTTCAAGTGGTGGTTTCACCAGAATTGAGCAACCCCCGCTCTAATACCAATTGTAGGATCGAGATGAGCGATAAAGGGGGGTGAATATTGCTTCGTTAAAACAATTTCAGATTAAATACTAAGCAATTACAATGCACAGCGGAAACTTCGATAATGATCGTAAGAGAGAGAGATAGAGCAGCGGAAACACCAACAAATCAAAAATAGCTAATACACGTTGGTTTTACTTGCTTCGGAGACTATATCGGCTTCTATTGCAAGGCCCACAATCCTTGATCATTTACTTTGGGTGTCACAAATAAATCATAATAAGTTTACAATATTAGAAATGTGTGCAATATTAACTTAACAAAAAATAAGAATGTCGACTCCTGAAGTGTGAGGGAAAGTCTTTATTCTGAGTGTCAGACGGCGTTTCGAGGTTCTCTGAGCTTCGATCGCGCAGCACACAGGAAAATAGAATGATTGCAGATATTGAGTTGTTGTTCTGGGCTGCTGCACTCAACCCCATTTTATACTACTCATTCAGGCGCCTGAAAGACCTTTCAGGCAACTAAGTCCCTTGCAGTGAATCGAGCAAAAAATTTATCTTCCGCGCAGTCAAACTTTATCTTGGTTAGGCAACTAAGTCCCTTTCAAGCGCCTGAGTGTCAACGTGGATCCTCCACTCAGCACTCGCCATGTCAGTCTGACCGTTGTGCCAGCTAAGTCTCCAACTGTCAGCTTTCATGCGCCTGAGTCCCTTTTAGGTGCCCTAGTCAAGCTTCTTTAACTTTTCTAGCTACAACAAGGGTTAGTTCCAAACAAACAATAATATAAATAATAAATATATGGAACACAGCTAGTGTTGTCATGCTCCTGACTTTTAAGTTTCACCCAAAACCTAAGTCGGACCGACGCCTACTATTCCCTCACCGGGGATAGCGTCCTCACCTAACTCTCTCAGGAGAGTTTACCTGTTGCCACCAGGAACATCTGATTGAACTTTTGCTCGGCCTTTGAGATCCTGAAACTCAACGACGTTCGAACTCGACCCGTCTCGACTCCTCTCCACGATCCCCACTCGGCAAATACTTATGCTCGCTCCCCTGTACCAAGTCTTCGTGTTCGACTTCACTCATCAAGTCTTCGTTGCCCGTTCCCTGATCAGGACTTCGTGCTCAACCCTGCAGGTCAAGACTTCTTGCCTAGCGTACCTAGGACTTTCCTGCAAACATTACAAATCCATCAGTATATAATACTAGCTTAACTTTAACCCTTTGCCACTTATCAAAACAATGTTCGATTTGGTGCTTCGCACAACAACTCCATGCCATCTACATGCTACCTAAGGAAAAATAAGACCATACAAAGTTGTGGTGAGTCATGGTGACTCAGTGGGTAATAGAAATAGATAGTGCATAGTCAAAATAGTGTAAGGAGATCAAACATACACAATCTCATAGGTAGTAATAAAATCATGTACGCAACCATAACTAATAATAAATACATGTAATAGAATCAATCAAACACGTATGATATAATGATTAGTATAGCCTACGATCTGTAACGGTCAACTCGAAACCACATGAGAAAAATATGACATCATAACAAGTGTGATACATAGCCCTACATGTGCATGTCAACTAGAAAAAGTGGGAGCACACATGTTAAATACGGCCAATAAAAACCAGTAAAATAATATTTTCTGGAAAATTCACATGGGAGATTTAGGGTTACCGATTAGGGTAAAAGTTTTCAGGTAAATTCTTAAATTTACCAAAGGGTAAATTACTTGACACATAACTCCCAGGATTTAAAATGAACATAAATCTTAAGATTTGAGGACTGGTTCTAAGGTTTGGCTAAAATTAGGGGGGGGGGGGGTTAAGAGGATAAATGATCTAATCCTAGAGGCTTGTGGTGTGGATTACACAAGTTTAGAGGGTTTAAACTACTAAAACCGTTACCCTAAGAGTAGGGTTGGGATTTCTCGAGATTGGAGGACCTTTTCGTAAAAGGTCATCCTTTATAAACTTCTTTTCCTCTCCTCTTCACTCACCCACAACCAACGCATGCCTGACGTCCCTTCCTCTTCCTTTCTTCTCGCGAGCCCTAGCCGCAGCTGATTTGCCTGACTTCTCTTCTGTCCTTCGCGAACCCTCACTCGCAGTCGAGCACCCGACTTCTCCTCTCTCCCATGTCGCGTGCCCTAGTCGCAGCTGAAGCCACACCGACCCGCACCATTCTTCTTCTTCTTCTGCACCTTCACATGAGGGAGGGAGGGGATCCGGTGGTCGATCGAGGGTTCTTGAGCTCGACACATATTGACAAGTATTGGAGTTTTTCATTCCCTTCTCCCTTGGGCGTGCGATCCAAATCTGTTCTTCGATCGCCCAATCTCAAGGGGGACATGTGATAACCTTTTTTTGTCTTGTTACGGTTTCAAATACAATTTAAGTACCGAATTCCTCTAAATTAATGTAGCATAGAGTAACTCGAGTCGTCTCCCAACGAATATAGTTGGTACATGATAATTCTCAAGATTGTATGTTATTGCTTTTGGGTTTTGGATATAAAACTGGGTTTAGGATTTGAGAGCTATGACTACGAAATGAATAACAGAGCAATTATGAAATCTAGTTCTAATTAAAGAAAGACAATGCAGGTAAGGAAATCTACTTTACCCTAACTACAATTGCAGTAAAGAACGGACAACTTGAAATAAAGCATTTAACGAAACTAAACTTAAGGCAAAACTACAGCATTGAAGAAATCTAATCTAACCTAACTTAATTGCATGTAAATGAAGACATGAAATTTAAGCAATAGGAAGAGCAATACAAAACAAGAGTTAATCAACTAAAAAAAACATCACAATTGAAATTAACTATTCTAAGAGACATTTAACCAAACACCATATAGGCATGTTTTAATTGGCTTCAAGTAAGTGCAAATTGTAATGGGGAAAATTCAGCAAATACATTCATTCACTCAAAATCACCTAAACATCCAACAATCAAAACATAACAACCAATATGAGGAAGGAAACCAATCACTGAGTGAAAGAACTACTGCCTAATTTGTTGTGAAGGAGAATTTTCTGCTGTTGAGGAATGCTGCTGAAAAGAAAACTGCAAAAGAACTGAATTGCTGTGAAAATCTGCTGCTCGGCCTGCTGGAAACCTATGCAAGAAGTTTGCTGGGAAGAAAAACTACAGGATCTGAAAAACTGCAACATCTGCCGGAAATGCTGTGACACTGAATTGCTGAAACTGAATTGCTAACACTGAATTTCTGAACTGAATTACTTGCTGGAAAGGAAATGCTATGAAGGAAGAAACTCCTGGCTACTGGAGTCGATGCAGAAGAACGAAGCTGTGAAGAACTTGATCTGTTGGAAATTTCGAATGAACTACTGAAAATAAAGGAATTGCTGTAAAAGGAACTGTGAAGAAATTGTTGTAAGGGAATGGATCGCCGACGGTGGATCGGGATGGAGATGATGGTGAGCTCCTCGATGAGAACCCCTCATCGATGAGAATCCCACGTGTAGAACAGGAAGAACCCCTTCCTGTTCTGCGATGGCGGGAGGGTGAAGGTGGATGGCGCTCCGGCCAGCTAGGATTCGGAACCCCCTAGCCCTAGCTTCGTGCAATGGCCGGCGGCGATAGCGGAAGATGGAGTCGCCTGCGGAATCGATCATGATTCTGATCGAATGGCCTCTTCCCTTCATGGTCTCGCGGATGAAGCCAAGCAGTTTGGTTCGGTCCAGCCAGTTCACGACTCAACTTGAGTTCGACCCAGTCAGTTCACTTGATTCAGTCCAATCCTTCACTTGATTCAGCCAAGCCAGCTCCTGGGTTCAGTCCTCTTGAGTTCAATCAGATTCAGCCCAACTTCATCCCAGCACTTGAGTTAACCCAACTCAACCCTTGAGTTTGACCTAGCAGTTGGATTCGATCAGCCTCAACACTTGGGTTCAATCCTAGCTTGGGTTCGGTCCTTTTGTTCAGCCATCCCAGCCTTTGGGTTCAGTCAAGCTAGTTGAGTTTGACCCAGCCTCAGTCCAGGGCTCACAGCTCAGAAGGAAATTAGCAACGGATGGCTGAGATTAATCTGACTTCATCCAACGGTCGGATCTCTTCAGATCTGAACCAAACTCCACAGATCCCAATCAATGGCCCTGATCTACCTATCCCCATCTCGGATTAACTAGATCAGTGGTGGATGGTCCAGATCATCCTTTTTCTTGAATGGATGGTCTAGAACATCTTGAGCTCGATCCAACGGTCAGATCACTTCTGATTTGGCTGAAACTTTCAAATCTTGATCTATGGTCATGATTGACTCTATCTTGAACTCGAATTGACCAGAAGTTGACCGATGGCTCAGATCTAGCCGTTCTCTGGAATGGACGGCTCCTAATAATCCGATGCTTGATCCCTTTAATCTGGATCCAATGCTGACTCAAGTCTGACCTGATTTGATCTAGGTCCATGATTAATTGAAGCCTACAAAATGATATTCAAATTTAGTACCAAAAATATCCCAAATATACAAAGATTTGAATTAAAAGCCAAAATAGAGGAAATACATGAAACCTAATACAATTGCAAACTTAAACATATAAAATGTGGATCAAACATGGATTTTAGAGCCGAAAATAATCAACAAAATGATGGTTATCAACATGCCAGTGTGTTTTGGAGGAGAGCAGCAGCATTGCCAGAGTCTTCGTACCAGAACTGCACTGCATTTCCAGCTACTTCTTAGATTTCCAGTGGTCGAGAGGTGGATTAAGCACCTAGGTCAGATTTGGTGTGGAGCCGATTGAATTTCTTTTGCCTCAGTGGCTGACTTCATCGGATCTTGGTTGGATGGATTTTTGTAGGCAGCAACTGAGGTAAGGAACTGATAAAGTAGGTTTGATTCATATTGGTGTTTGGTGTTGGAATTGATCTATTATATCCTGGTGATGAACTGTGTTGGTGAATATTGGATTTGAGCTTCTAGAAATTTTAATGAATCTGTTTAGTGGGGTTTACCTTGTTCTTGGGTGTTGTGGATTTGCCGTAATCATGATTTGGGATGCAAGTTTAGTAGTATGTATATTGATTGTTGCCATGTTCTTGATCTGTGTATGAGCTAACCTTGAGCTATTGGTTGGTGTTGGATCTGTGGAGAGCTATTGGGGATGTTGTAGGTTTTGTTTTGCTTTTGTTTGGGAGAACAACCCTGTTCTATAGTGTTGGTGGTTCTCTACTATGAGCGAGGCAGAATTAGAGTAGGAAATGGTTTGGCATGAGCTTGAGTGGAGTCTTCATTGATCCATGTAGAGGATTATGTTGAATATTGGTTGTAGTGTGTTTGATTTAGCATGTATGTGTGATGCTTGCTGTGTACCACTTGTGAACCCAAGGTTGAAACCATATGTTGGGTGAGTTGTTTGGTTTGGGCTAGGCATTAGGTTATAACCTAATTGGCCTTGTGGTGCCTTACAGTAAGCCTTATTTTGGATTTGTGTTTTGTTGGGACCTTGCCTGAGATTAGTTTGGAAATTGAACCTAATCTCAATAAATTTGAAGGATTAAGAACTGATCATTTAATTAGGATTAATTCAATGAACGTGATGATTAGAATAATCCTAATACGGGTTAGGGATTTGTTTAAACTAGTCATTATTTGTGTAAATAGTTTGATAAATATGCCCCTTGATACAGGATATTGATTGGAATTTATTATTGCTGATTTATTTGGATTTTTGGACTCGAGGTTCTCTTCACTACGAGCTTCTTCCTTGAGGTGAGTACCTTTGACTTATCTCTTTTAATATTTTCATATTGGTACGCATGGTTTGTTATAGATAGGAGTAAGTTTATATGTTATATCTGCCTTAGTATACCTCTACTTGACATCGGTTGCTTATTCTTGAGATGATCTCCCTTTAGTTCCATACAGTCTCGATGGCTGCCATGTGTATATCTGTGCATAGATGTTGTGATATGTCCTCTAGCATTTGACATTGATAGATTACTAGTTACCTTGCCAGTATACCTAGTAGATTCCATGATATATGATTCAGACCTATACATTGCACACTGAGGTGATAGATGAGGATTTGGGGGATGTTGTATGTGTTAGTGTGATGCACCATCCTTGCATTGTTGCATGTTGACGATCACCGACTCCTATGTAGTCTGAGTCCATCGCCAGTTACATGAGGATATGCGCACACATCCACTCAGGCATAGTGACTACCATAGAGTGTGAGCATTTGCCCTGTATTGCTCCGCACGACCACCATGTGAAGGGTGGTTCCGGTGTGTGGTAGTAGCCAGGGATCCCTTCTCGTCCTGAGGCACGAGAAGATGTGAGCTAGACTCCCCCATTGTTTGGGGTATGAGGGTGTCCTCCGCCAGCATTCTGTCCACTCGGGCACTCAGGAGAAGTGATGACATGGTGCGTACTGTTGTCGCAGTCCTACCTGTTGGTGCAGGAAGCATCATATCGAACCTTGTTTTGATATTGGAAAAGGATTCAAAGTTAAGTTCATTTGTGATCTAATAAAGTTACTTGAGTGTGTCGAAAGAAGTCCTAGCGAAGGACTGCTAGGCACCTGGCGAAGGAATGCCAGGATATAAAGTCCTAGCGAAGGGTTGCTAGGCACCTGGCGAGGGGCTGCTAGGCACCTGGCGAAGGGCTGCTATGCACCTGCGAAGAATTGCCAGGATACAAAGCCGTAGCGAAGGACTGCTAGGCACCTGGCGAAGGAATGCCAGGATACAAAGCCCTAGCGAAGGACTGCTAGGCACCTGGCGAAGGAATGCCAGGATACAAAGACCTAGCGAAAGACTGCTAGGCACCAGGCGAAGGACGGCTTGGTACTGAAGACCTGGCGAAGGACAGCTAGGCACCTAGCGAAGGACTGCTGGGCAAAAGTCCAACCGGAGGAGCCGGTTGGCATCAGGTAAATTCTCCCGAGAGGAATAGGTGAGGACGTGTTCCCTGTCGAGGGAACAGTAGGCGTCGGTTCGACCAGGGCTCCATTTTGGAGACCCAAAGTCAGAACCAAGACAGCTAAGGCTGTATAAACTTAATACTTTATTGCTTTATGTTGTTTCTATACTAACCCTGGATGCAGGACCGAAGGAACGAGTGTCTGCAGCTCAGAGAGCCTCAAAGGAGTGATGCAGCAGCTGACCAGGGCGCCCGGAGTGTCCCGGGAGCCCCCAAGGTGAATACAAAATAGATGAAGCAAAAGAAGTGCTTTGACAGCTCATGGGCGGGGCGCCCCCGTGCTCCCGGGCACCCCCCATGCTCCTGGGCGCCCCGTGCTCTCGGGCACCCCCCATGCTCCCGGGCGCCCCCAAGTTCAAGCTAACGAAGCAGAAGCCAGCGAAGCCAATGGATAAGAGTTGACCCGGTCAACCCGGGCGCCCCCAGCGTCCCGGGCGCCCCCGTCAAAACCTGATCCCGAGATTGAAGGGATCAGAGCTGACCGAGAGGAACTCGGATCAGCTGACACGTGGGGGGCGCCCCCGACGTCCTGGGCGCCCCTAGGGGCTATAAAAAGGGCCCTCGACCCCAAGGCTTCAGAAATCAATTCTTCCAACGCATTCACGCTCTTCTGCTCCCACGCTCTACTCCGGAAACCTCCCGACCCGAGATACAAGCGCCGACGACGTCCTTCTGCTTCAAAAATATAATCTACACCAGACGTCGGTAACGAAGAGCTAATTTTAGTTTACTGCAATAATTTTTGTAATACTTTTTGTAAACGAATTTTGCGCACATATAGAATTGCCCGCAGTAAACGGTTAACGACTGTGGGCCTTGGAGTAGGAGCCGACCGCGACTCCGAACCAAGTAAAAAACTTGGTGTTTGTGTGTGTTTGATTTAAATTTCCGCTGCGTAATTTCTCTAACTGTTAATCCGAACGTTTTACGATATTCACCCCCCCTATCGTTTCTCTCGATCCGACAAGTGGTATCAGAGCGGGGTAGCTCAAATTTGGTGCAACCACCAATTTGAGAGTTTTTTTTAGATTTATGAAATTTTTAATCTTATTTCTTTTCTTTCTTGTTAATCGAGGTTGGTGCAACACCACTCGACCTTTTTTTTAAATAAATAATATCTGTAGGTGTGTTTAAAATATTCTTACGCCTTTTTTAATTTTGAATTCTTATTTTCTCATCATTACTCAGAATTGATAAAACGAATCATTTTTGAAAATTTGTCATAAATTTTTTATTATTATTTTAATATTTTTCTCGAAATTCGTGCTAAGCAAAAAATTTTCCAAACAGTAAATTCTTACTTTTTTATCATTAATCAAAATTGATAAAGTCAACATTTTAAAAAATTTGTCATTAATTTTTATTTTATTATTATTTTATCTCGAAATTCGTGCAAACACTTTTCTTGAGCTAGTTTTTTCTCTCTCCCGCACTATTAAGCCAAGACCAAGTCTTGGTACATTTTTGTGTTTCTTTTGTGTACGAGGTATAAACTAAATGGCCAACCAAGAATGGAACAGTGCCCATCCACCGCTCTTCTCTGGCGAAAATTTCAACTCCTGGAGAAATCTAATGGAATCCCACCTGAAGACTAATCTGGATTTATGGTTGATAATCCAAACGGGGTTCACATTCCCCACAGAAGAAGGAACATCGATCACTTGGGACAAACTGGATGAACCAACACTGAGGAAGATCGAGACAGATGCAAGGGCTACTGCAATCCTACAATGTGGCCTAACCAATGAAGAATTGAAGCGGGTCGGATCCTTCAGATGTGCTAGAGAAATCTGGGAAAAACTGATTGACCTTCATCAAGAGATCTCAGATGAAGAAGAAGATCAGGTAAGTTATCTTGCCCTTTCGGTCCAAGCACAAACAACCGAGTCAGAGTCTGAACCCGAATCCAAAGTTGAACCAGAATCAGACGACGAATTGACTGAGACGGTAACCGATTTTGAATTCTTTTCAAAATTAAAATTAAATAATCAAACAGATACTGTAATGGTCGAGGAAGGTGTAAATTCTTTTGCAGGGAAAAATCCTAAAGAACCACCAAAGAAGGAGCTTCAACTAGTACCCGAGTCCGACTCAGACACAAAATCAGAAGATGAGCCTAGATCCGAGGCGGCAAGAATCAAGGGGGAGATTCCCAATAAGGAACCAAAAGGTAAAAGTGTAAAATCAGATTTTAAAAATCATGTAATTTGTTACACATGCAGGGAGAGAGGGCACTACCAAAGTGAGTGTCCTACTCGTAAGATTCGAACGACACCACCGACGGCGACAAAGGAATCAGTTCCAAAAGCACGAAAGGACAAAAGTCGCATTCAATGCTTCAAGTGCCAGGAGTTCGGGCATTACAAAAGTGAATGCACAGATAAAAGAGCTACCAAGAATGCCATACAAACAATCAACAAAGGTAAATTGATAGTATTTAAAAATCCGTTATTTACCTTGAATAATGTGATTGATTCATGTAACTTAATTAAAGCAAATTTCAGAAAATTGAAACAAGAAAATGAAACCCTAAAACATAAGGTCAATAAGTTAGAAAATTTAATTCATAATCTTGCTGATTTTAAAAATCCGGAGTATTACTCCAATTGTGACCTTACTTAGACAATTGTTTGTTTTAATTATGTGTTTCTTTTTATTTTTGTTTTTTTTGCTTAGAATTAGGATTGGTTAGTATAAGGACTAAATTAGTTAATTGAAATTTGAACAATATAGTATTGGGTGGAGGTGAGAGATAGTACGTTAGGGAAGCCATCTTGGCGGAACTAGCCGAAGCTACCGATCCAAGACCCAAACTAGTTAGACCAGAATTTCTCAAAAAGTAATCTTGAAAATGAAATTTCACTAAAAGGCTTTGTTAAGGAACGGGTTGATGATCTAATAAGGCTACGGCCAAAGAAGGCCTTGTGCCTCGTCAAGACCTGGAAGCTAATTTTTGAAATTCAAATTCAATTTACTCTTTGTCAAATTCAAATCTAACACAAATTTTCAGTTAATCTTAGATTCATAACAAATTTTTCAAAATTAATAAAATTAACCAAGCTTTCAAAATTAAAATATTTATCTCACAAAACCCATAAGGTTAGCATGCTTGATCACGTAGAACTGGGTGAGACATCTAGGACCTAAAAGCATAAATCACTATCCTTTCAAATAAAAAATGTTTTCAAAAGTTATTCAAAATTATCTCTATTTTTCAAATTATTTCAGTTTACTATACCCTACTTTTTCATCTCTATCTTTTTTTTTCAAAATATTGAATTTCATGTTAAATATCACAATAGACTCATTTTAAATAGAATCTAGGGCTGGTTTGATTTAGTTATTGATTGGTCAAACATAGTCAACTGAGTCAAACATGGTCACCATAGTCAAACCTGGTCAACACTGAAATCCCTTAAGGAACTCAGATAAAAGTCAGTCTGTGTCGGATACAGGGCCTTCTTAATCTTTTTCAAAAAATTCAGATTTTTCAAAAACCTTATGCTCTAAAACTTATTATCATCTCAAAATAAGGTTTTCAAAAATTGGCTCAAAAACCTTGGTATATTACTTTGAAAAACCATTATCATTTCAATTTTTTTTGGGCTTATGCTTTAAAAAATTATCTTCATTTCAAGTTGTGATGTTAAAAATTTATCTCCTTAAAAGTTATCATATCTAGAAGGTTATTCAAAATTATTCTTTTGATTTTAATAAACCCTAAAGACACAGAGGAAGGTCCACTTCATGATCTACAAGGACTCCTAGGATGTGTAAAATTTAGGGGGAGTTCGAGTCAAAAGAAGAATTTCTGAAATTTCTTTTGGTAATTATTTGTTTTGAAGCTATTAAATAATTCTTATAATTTAAATCAAACCCTAAAACTCAGAGGAAGATCGCTTGTAGTCAACAAGCTTCCTAGGATTGGGTCAAGTTTAGGGGGAGATCAAATTAAAAGAATTATTGAACATTTTCAAAATTATATGTTTTCATGCACTGCAAGTTTAAAATCCTTTTGAAAACTTAAATAATTTTTCTTTCAAAATATTATTATTTTATTTTTTTTCAAAATTCTTGTTGCTTATGAAGTTACTTTTATAATATTTACTTGGGTTGAAAAATTTCCAAGACACTTAGGAAATGTCCTTGTAGTTAACAAGGTTTCCTAGGATTGTGTCAGACTGGAAAAGAAACCTAGTCAAGTAAAATATTATGTTTTCATAATAGATAATACTTTTCAAAAATTACTCATATTTTTCAAAGTCTAATAGTTTTCAAAAACAGTACTTAGACTTTCCAAAAAGGCTCAATCGGTTTTTTTAAAAGTACTTGCATATTTTTCAAAAATGTATATTTTTTAAAAAGTACTTATATTTTTCAAAAATTACATAATATCTTTCAAAAGTACTTCTATAATGTTTTCAAAAAGGTACTAATACTTTTCTAAGGCAATAGTATTCTAAGTACATGTATTTTCTAAAGATTTGTATATAAATACAAAATATTTTTTCAAAATTGCACAATACCTTTCAAAGTGGAGTTTTATTGGTGCAATTTAAGCTTTTTGCTAGGCTTTCAAGAGTTATACTAAGTATTTTTATGTCTTCAAAACTCATAGGCTCTGATACACAAACTTTTTCTTAAAACTTATTTTAAAAATATATTTCTTTATTGATATATATATAGCCAAGGGGGAGAGCAAGAAAGAGAGAAAGGAACCTTTTTTTATCTCCTTTTCGAAAAGCAAAAATTTCTAAGTGTTTTAAAGTTTTTATGTAGCGATCTCGGCCTCTATGGTCCCCGCAGGCAATATGTAGCGATCTCGGCCTCTATGGTCCCCGCAGGCAACCTTCTAGGCCCGAGACCCTACGGGTCTTCCCACCCCTGGCCAGTGGGTTTTTGCCTTTCCCAGGATTCGAACTCTAGACCTCCAGGCTAAGTACTAAAGTTCCTGAATCCTGGTACCAATTGAGCTGTAGCTCAATTGGTACCAGGATTCAGGAACTTTAGTACTTAGCCTGGAGGTCTAGAGTTCGAATCCTGGGAAAGGCAAAAACCCACTGGCCAGGGGTGGGAAGACCCGTAGGGTCTCGGGCCTAGAGGGTTGCCTGCGGGGACCATAGAGGCCGAGATCACTACATAAAAAGGCGCCTTTTTATGTAGCGGCCCCGCCTCTATGGTCCCCGCAGGCTACCCTCTAGGCCGGCGACCCTACGGTCTTCCCACCCCTGGCAGTGGGTTTTTGCCTTCCCCAAGATTCGAACTCTAGACCTCCAGGCTAAGTACTAAAGTTCCTGAATCCTGGTACCAAGTGAGCTACAACTCAATTGGTACCAGGATTCAGGAACTTTAGTACTTAGCCTGGAGGTCTAGAGTTCGAATCTTGGGAAAGGCAAAAACCCACTGCCAGGGGTGGGAAGACCGTAGGGTCGCCGGCCTAGAGGGTAGCCTGCGGGGACCATAGAGGCGGGGCCGCTACATAAAAAGGCGCCTTTTTATGTAGCGATCTCGGCCTCTATGGTCCCCGCAGGCAACCCTCTAGGCCCGAGACCCTACGGGTCTTCCCACCCCTGGCCAGTGGGTTTTTGCCTTTCCCAAGATTCGAACTCTAGACCTCCAGGCTAAGTACTAAAGTTCCTGAATCCTGGTACCAATTGAGCTGTAGCTCAATTGGTACCAGGATTCAGGAACTTTAGTACTTAGCCTGGAGGTCTAGAGTTCGAATCCTGGGAAAGGCAAAAACCCACTGGCCAGGGGTGGGAAGACCCGTAGGGTCTCGGGCCTAGAGGGTTGCCTGCGGGGACCATAGAGGCCGAGATCGCTACATAAAATCCACTGGCCAGGGGTGGGAAGTACTTGTGAGTAACGACCGCCCAAGGGGCCGAGGGCCGCCAAGTGGGCCGCCAGTTGGGCCGCCCAAGGGGCCAAGGGGCCAAGGGGCCGGGTCGTTACAATAAAAAAAAACCCACTGGCCAGGGGTTTTTATTGTAACGACACGGTCTCTCAACCCATTGGCGGCCAAATCAATATTTGGCGGCCCAACAACTTGGCCTCTCGGGCCCAACAACCTGGCCCCTCGGGCTCAACAACCTAGCGGCCAAATCAACATTTGGCGGCCCAACTATGTCGTCGACCAACAACCGATGTCGACGACTAACAACCGTGTCGTTACTCACTAGGTCTTTCCACCCCTGGCTAGTGGATTTTTGCCTTTCTCAGGATTCGAACTCTAGACCTCCAGGATAAGTACTAGAGTTTATGAATCCTGATACCAATTGAGCTACAGCTCAATTGGTATCAGGATTCATAAACTCTAGTACTTATCCTGGAGGTCTAGAGTTCGAATCCTGAGAAAGGCAAAAATCCACTAGCCAGGGGTGGAAAGACCTAGTGAGTAACGACACGGTTGTTAGTCGTCGACATCGGTTGTTGGTCGACGACATAGTTGGGCCGCCAAATGTTGATTTGGCCGCTAGGTTGTTGGGCCTACGGGCCAAGTTGTTGGGCCACCAAATGTTGATTTGGTCGCCAATGGGTTGAGGGACCGTGTCGTTACAATAAAAAGGCGCCTTTTTATTGTAACGACCCGGCCCCTTGGCCCCTTGGGCGGCCCAACTGGCGGCCCACTTGGCGGCCCTCGGCCCCTTGGGCGGTCGTTACTCACAAGTACTTCCCACCCCTGGCCAGTGGATTTTATGTAGCGATCTCGGCCTCTATGGTCCCCGCAGGCAACCCTCTAGGCCCGAGACCCTACGGGTCTTCCCACCCCTGGCCAGTGGGTTTTTGCCTTTCCCAGGATTCGAACTCTAGACCTCCAGGCTAAGTACTAAAGTTCCTGAATCCTGGTACCAATTGAGCTGTAGCTCAATTGGTACCAGGATTCAGGAACTTTAGTACTTAGCCTGGAGGTCTAGAGTTCGAATCCTGGGAAAGGCAAAAACCCACTGGCCAGGGGTGGGAAGACCCGTAGGGTCTCGGGCCTAGAGGGTTGCCTGCGGGGACCATAGAGGCCGAGATCGCTACATAAAAAGGCGCCTTTTTATGTAGCGGCCCCGCCTCTATGGTCCCCGTAGGCTACCCTCTAGGCCGGCGACCCTACGGTCTTCCCACCCCTGGCAGTGGGTTTTTGCCTTCCCCAAGATTCGAACTCTAGACCTCCAGGCTAAGTACTAAAGTTCCTGAATCCTGGTACCAATTGAGTTGTAGCTCACTTGGTACCAGGATTCAGGAACTTTAGTACTTAGCCTGGAGGTCTAGAGTTCGAATCTTGGGGAAGGCAAAAACCCACTGCCAGGGGTGGGAAGACCGTAGGGTCGCCGGCCTAGAGGGTAGCCTGCGGGGACCATAGAGGCGGGGCCGCTACATAAAAAGGCGCCTTTTTATGTAGCGATCTCGGCCTCTATGGTCCCCGCAGGCAACCCTCTAGGCCCGAGACCCTACGGGTCTTCCCACCCCTGGCCAGTGGGTTTTTGCCTTTCCCAGGATTCGAACTCTAGACCTCCAGGCTAAGTACTAAAGTTCCTGAATCCTGGTACCAATTGAGCTACAGCTCAATTGGTACCAGGATTCAGGAACTTTAGTACTTAGCCTGGAGGTCTAGAGTTCGAATCCTGGGAAAGGCAAAAACCCACTGGCCAGGGGTGGGAAGACCCGTAGGGTCTCGGGCCTAGAGGGTTGCCTGCGGGGACCATAGAGGCCGAGATCGCTACATACTCAATTGGTACCAGGATTCAGGAACTTTAGTACTTGGCCTGGAGGTCTAGAGTTCGAATCCTGGGAAAGGCAAAAACCCACTGGCCAGGGGTGGGAAGACCCGTAGGGTCTCGGGCCTAGAGGGTTGCCTGCGGGGACCATAGAGGCCGAGATCGCTACATACTCAATTGGTACCAGGATTCAGGAACTTTAGTACTTGGCCTGGAGGTCTAGAGTTCGAATCCTGGGAAAGGCAAAAACCCACTGCCAGGGGTGGGAAGACCCGTAGGGCCTCGGGCCTAGAGGGTTGCCTGCGGGGACCATAGAGGCCGAGATCGCTACATTTTAAGTGCATGTTTTTCCTAAGTAAAATTTTTCTTAGTAAACAAAATTTGTTTGAACAAAATCTTTTTGAAAATGTTGGCAAATATTCTTAAGTAAAGTTTTTTTAGTGAAAAACGTGTCTAGAAAATTCTTAAAGAGTTTGTTTTTTTAATACACAAAGTATTTCCAAGCATATTCTTCTAAGTGTGCAAATTCTTTTAAAACAAAATTTTCCCAATTCCCAAAGTTGAAATTTTTTTTGGGAAATTTGGATTCAAAATTTTGCCTAAGTAATTTATTTTGTAAAAGCTTTTAACAAAATTTAGGCTTGCTTTCAAAAGTGTTTGTTGATACAAATTCTTTTAGTCTTTTTGAAACACCTTGTCAAAACTTACTTTTGGTAAAACGCAAAACTCTCTATTAGAAACCTTGTTCGCCTATGTATGTTTTTGATATATGTCAAAGGGGGAGGAAAGGTCAAAGTTAAGTGTTTTAACACAAGTATTCAGGGTTTTAGGGGGAGTATGAGAAATAATTTTTTTTCAACTCTACATTTATTCTGTTCATAAACAGTTATACTTCATTGTTTACCTTATGTTCTTAACTATTATAAGTTTTTAACTTAACTTTGAATTGTGTTGCCATAAATCAAAAAGGGGGAGATTGTTGGTGCAGGAAGCACCATATCGAACCTTGTTTTGATATTGGCAAAGGATTCAAAGTTAAGTTCATTTGTGATCTAATAAAGTTACTTGAGTGTGCAGAAAGAAGTCCTAGCGAAGGACTACTAGGCACCTGGCGAAGGAATGCCAGGATACAAAGACCTAGCGAAAGACTGCTAGGCACCAGGCGAAGGACGGCTTGGTACTGAAGACCTGGCGAATGACAGCTAGGCACCTAGCGAAGGATTGCTGGGCAAAAGTTCAACCGGAGGAGCCGGTTGGCATCAAGTAAATTCTCCCGAGAGGAGTAGGTGAGGACGCGTTCCCCGTCGAGGGAACAGTAGGCATCGGTTCGACCTAGGGCTCCATTTTGGAGACCCAAAGTCAGAACCAAGACAGCTAAGGCTATATAAACTTAATACTCTATTGCTTTATGCTTTTTTTGTACTAACCCTGGATGCAGGACCGAAGGAACGAGTGTCTGCAGCTCAGAGAGCCTCAAAGGAGTGAGGCAGCAGCTGACCAGGGCGCCCGGAGTGTCCCGGGCGCCCCCAAGGTGAATACAAAATAGATGAAGCAAAAGAAGTGCTTCGACAGCTCATGGGCGGGGCACCCCCGTGCTCTCGGGCGCTCCCCATGCTCCCAGGCGCCCCCAGCGTCCCGGGCGCCCCCAAGTTCAAGCTAACGAAGCAGAAGCCAGCGAAGCCAACGAATAAGAGTTGACCCGGTCAACCCGGGCGCCCCAGCGTCTCGGGCGCCCCCGTCAAAGCCTGATCCCAAGATTGAAGGGATTAGAGCTAACCGAGAGGAACTCGGATCAGCTGACACGTGGAGGGGCGCCCCCGACGTCCCGGGCGCCCCCAGGGGCTATAAAAAGGGCCCTCGACCCCAAGGCTTCAGAAATCAATTCTTCCAACGCATTCACGCTCTTCTGCTCCCGCACTCTACTTCGTAAACCTCCCGACTCAAGATACAAGCACCGACGACGTCCTTCTGCTTCAAAAATATAATCTACACCAGACGTCAGTAACGAAGAGCTAATTTTAGTTTACTGCAATAATTTTTGTAATACATTTTGTGAACGGATTTTACGCACATATAGAATTGCCCACAGTAAACGGTCAACGACCGTGGGCCTTGGAGTAGGAGCCGACCGCGACTCCGAACCAAGTAAAAAACTTGGTGTTTGCGTGTGTTTGATTTAAATTTTCGCTGCGTAATTTCTCTAACTGTTAATCCGAACGTTTTACGATATTCACCCCCCTCTATCATTTCTCTCGATCCAACACTACCCACGTGACGTTCATTTATGATAAGTGGACGGTGTCCTGGCTGGTGTTAGGGGGTGACACATGTCATTACATCATGTGCATATTTTACATCGTGCATTGCTTGCAGCATTTGATTGGCATGCATATAATGGAAATCTGTTTACCTTGGATTATGTGTTACACTTGTTCTATAGGGATTTATTTCACCCTCTACAGGATAGACGGATTCTAGTATGTACCTACATTAAGTATTTTCTGTGTATGCCTTTTCTATTGTACATATGAGACTGTATCAGCGTAACTCTTATTGCTAGTATAACTTACTTGCATATCTGTTTAGGTATCCGCTGAGTTCATTTGGACTCACACTGTTGCCCATGTTTTTTTATTTTAGGCTGAGATACTTGGAGTCGCCAGAAGAGCCCCGCAGCCAGTCCCTACCCATCGCGACGATATGGTTTTGTTTTGTACTTGGAAAGGCTTATGTGTCATATTTCTTTTAGCTATTTGTATATGTCTTGTGAGTGTTGTTGTGTGCCCTAAGGGGTTTATATATTGGGTTTTTTGTCATAAGTCGGACCGGTCCGCAGACAGGCATGATTTATTTTGTGTTATGGTTATGTTATGTCTTGATTTTGAGGCCTGAGGCCAAATTATTATTACGTGTATTGTTTGTATATGCAAATTATCTACTGGACATGGGAGATACTGCCCGATTTTATATTGGAACAATGGCTCTTGGGTCTCAGGGCGTGACAATTTATTTTTGGTATCAGAGCAATGTTTCGAGATACCTTGGGGACTTGTGGAGTTTTTAGTGTCCATCTGATACCAATTTATTTTTGGTATCAGAGCTATGGTTTTACGAGTCTTTTCGGGCTTTTCAGTGTTTTACGGATTTAACTGAGCCATTGTTTCAACATGGGTGTTTGGGACTTGGTGCGATGGGACTTCTTCAGGAGACAAGTATTTCTTCTGATCTCTTGTATCCCTTATCCTAGTTAGTAGGATTAGGAATTCTTTTATCTTATTGGATTATGTTACCATTCCTGCATATTTAGGTATGGTTAGGAATTCTCTTATCTTATTGGATTTTGTTTCCGTTCCTATATATTTAGGTATGGTTAAGATTTCTCTCATGTTATTGGATCATGTTATTATTCTTGTACCCGTCTAGTAACTTCGTTAGATCTGATGACTTAAAGTCAATCCGTTTATAGTAATCATGGTCAGGATCGACTATGAAGGAGACTAGTTGGCTTGTTGCGGACTTGTCTAAATGTGGAGAATGTTGATTCTTGTGTGATACCGACATATGGGTTGGAAGACGAGGGTCAAATCTGTCAACAAGATATTGGAGGTTGAGGATTTTTGATTTTTTCTGGACCTTATTATTCATAGTACTTGTACTAGCTACTAGCAGCTGAGTGAGGACTAGGGATGCCTACTGTAATTGGCTTGATCAGTATTGGATCAATTCACTTTAACCCATAGAGCTGCAAGCTTTTTATGTTACGTATTTCTGGACAGATAAACTAGATGTCATGTCTTGAGTACATGATTTGCATTGATGCAGTAGGGTAGCATTAGCTATACATTATTACGATTAGTAGAGGATTGATACATTCCGTTCCTTGGGGGGCTTTGACCATTGATCAATTGTACTTGGTTGTTGACCTATAAAGTACATGTTGATGGGTGATTTGAGCTAATATGGAAAATGTGGAACTAATTGCTTGAAATTTATGGGTCACCGCTTGTAGTTGGTCTGAATTACCAAGAAGGTACCTACGGACTTATGATTTGTGCTTAGGCAATTCACTTACAAGACTAGGTCACCTCTGGTTAGATGATATCGAGGACGACTTGTGGGGAAATAAAGGAATTGCTTCATGAGTATGTTGAGGTACTCCTGAGAGATAGTACGTCTCTATCTCCTTGATATGAAGTAAGACCTTAGAGGGTTTTGACCATGGAGTGGAGGAATTGGACTGTACTGGATTACAAGTCGATGGTCGGTGTGACTCACTAGTTGTTACACTATTCTATGATGGTGCATCGGGATATACGACCTGCTTGGGTGCGGAGGATGTGGAGTTTGTTGTATCCTTACCTTCCGGTGAGATATTGGGCATTAATCAAGAGGTCAAAGATGTCCACTAATTTGCGGTTATTATACTCCCATGGTGGATCTATTAGTTCACGGGATGATAAGGTTGATATCACTATGGACTTTCTCGTTGGTGTTGAGAGGTGGATTGAGATTGACGAATTTCTATGTTATGTTGTATTTTGAGGATTCCATTAGTGGACATGGGCCTACTGAATTGTAGTTTTTTGATGGATCATTGGGTGGACAAATGATCTTTTGGTGGTTGATTATTTAGGAAGTCTATTTTCGATAGCAACATATGGTACGACATATTGGCACAATCTCTAAATTATATGTTATCTTCTGATGGTCTATTGGAGGATATATGTATACATATATATGACTTGTTATCTTTGGGAGGTTGTTATTGACTTGTGGATACTTGGGTGATATTCATGGAGTTTATGTTTCACGTTTGAGGATCGGAGTATTGACTTGGCACCAGTGATCTTAGGATTGAGTGCCCTGGATAGTTGTGAGGATTGAATGGTTGTTCGGGTGTATCCAGTTATCGGATGATAACCTCTAGATTGATAACTCCAGTTGCTCCGTAATAGTGTAACCATAGGGTATCAGCCAAAGTGGTTACTCATGACGAGTACAGACATGTTTAGCTGCAAGTGTGTGCCGTATGAGGAATGATGAAATTTGGGGACCAAATTTTTATTAGAGGGGGAGAATGTTAAATACGGCCAATTAAAAACCAGTAAAATAATATTTTTTGGAAAAATCACATGGAGATTTAGGGTTACCGGATTAGGGTAAAAGTTTTCGGGTAAATTCTTAAATTTACCATAGGGTAAATTACTTGACACTTAACTCCAGGATTTAAAATGAACATAAATCTTAAGATTTGAGGACTGGTTCTGAGGTTTGGCTAAAATTAGGGGGGGTTAAGAGGATAAATGATCTAATACTAGAGGCTTGTGGTGTGGATTACACAAGTTTAGAGGGTTTAAACTACTAAAACCCTTACCCAAAGAGTAGGGTTGGGATTTCTCAAGATTGGAGGACCTTTTCATAAAAAGGTCATCCTTCGTAAACTTCTTTTCCTCTCCTCTTCACTTACCCGCAACCAACGCACGCCTGACCTCCCTTCCACACCCTTTCTTCTCGTGAGCCCTAGCTGCAACTGATTTCCCCGACTTCTCTTCTCTCCTTCGCGAACCCTCGCCGCAGTCAAGCACCCGACTTCTCCTCTCTCCCATGTCGCGTGCCCTAGTTGCAGCTGATGCCACGCCGACCCGCACCTTTCTTCTTCTTCTTCTGCTCCTTCACACGAGGGAGGGAGGGGATCCAGTGGTCGATCGAGGGTTCTTGAGCTCGACACATATTGACAAGTACTGGAGTGTTTCGTTCCCTTCTCCCTTGGTCGTGCGATCCAAATTTGCTCTTCGATCGCCCAATCTCAAGGGGGACATGCCAGCGTGTTTTGGAGTAGAGCAGCAGCATCGCCAGAGTCTTCGTGCCAAAACTACACTACGTTTCCGGCTACTTCTAAGATTTCCAGTGGTCGGGAGGTGGATTAAGCTCCTAGGTCAGATTTGGTGTGGAGTCGATTGATTTTCTTCTGCCTCAGTGGCCTACTTCATCGGATCTTGGTTGGATGGATTTTTGCAGGCACCAACTTAGGTAAGGAACTGATAATGTAGGTTTGATTCATATTGGTGTTTGGTGTTGGAATTGATTTATTATATCCTGGTGATGAACTGTCTTGGTTAATTTTGGATTTGAGCTTCTAGAAATTTTAATGAATCTGTTTAGTAGGGTTTACCTTGTTCTTGGGTGTTGTGGATTTGCCGTAATCATTATTTGGGATGCAAGTTCATAGAATGTATATTGATTGCTGCCATGTTCTTGATCTGTGTATGAGCTAACCTTGAGCTATTGGTTGGTGTTGGATCTGTGGAGAGCTATTGGGGATGTTGTAGGTTTTGTTTTGCTTTTGTTTGGGAGAACAACCCTGTTCTAAAGTGTTGGTGGTTCTCTACTGTGAGCGAGGCAGAATTAGAGTAGGAAATGGTTTAGCATGAGCTTGAGTGGAATCTTCATTGATCCATGTAGAGGATTATGTTGAATATTGGTTGCAGTGTGTTTGATTTAGCATGTATGTGTGATGCTTGATGTGTACCACTTGTGAACCCAAGGTTGAAACCATATGTTGGGTGAGTTGTTTGGTTTGGGCTAGGCATTAGGTTATAACCTAATTGGCCTTGTGGTGCCTTATCGTAAGCCTTATTTTGGATTTGTGTTTTGTTGGGACCTTGTCTGAGATTAGTTTGGAAATTGAACCTAATCTCAATAAATTTGAAGGATTAAGAACTGATCATTTAATTAGGATTAATTCAATGAACGTGATGATTAGAATAATCCTAATACGGTTTAGGAATTTGTTTAAACTAGTCACTATTTGTGTAAATAGCTTGTTAATATGCCCCTTGATACAGGATATTGATTAGGATTTATTATTGCTGATTTATTTGGATTTCTGGGCTGGTGTTCTCTTCACTACGAGCTTCTTCCTTGAGGCGGGTACCTCTGACTTATCTCTTTTGATATTGTCATATTGCTATGCATGGTTTGTTATAGATAGCAGTAAGTTTATACGTTATATTTGCCTTAGTATACCTCTACTTGACATCGGTTGCTTATTCTTGAGATGATCTCTCTTTAGTTCCATACAGTCTCAATGGTTGCCATGTGTATATACGTGCATAGATGTTGTGATATGTCCTCTAGCATTTGACATTGATAGATCACTAGTTACCTTGCTAGTATACCTAGTAGGTCACTTGTATTCCATGATATCGGTTGCTTATTCTTGAGATGATCTACCATTAGTTCCATACAATCTCAATGATTGCCATGTGTATATACGTGCATAGATGTTGTGATATGTCCTCTTGCATTTGACATTGATAGATCACTAGTTTCCTTGCCAGTATACCTAGTAAGTCACTTGTATTCCATGATATAGGATTCATACCTATTCATAGCACACTGAGGAGATAGATGTGGATTTGGGGGATGTTGTATGTATTAGTGTCATGCACCATCCTTGCATTGTTGCATGCTGACGATCATCTAGTCTTAGCCCATCGCCAGTTACATGAGGATATGCACAGACATCCACTCAGGGGTAGTGACTACCATGGAGTGTGTGCATTTGCCCTATATTGTTCCGCAAGGCCACTATGTGGAAGGTGGTTCCGGTGCGTGGTAGCAGCCAGGGATCCCTTCTTGTCCTGAGACATGAGAAGATGTGAGCGAGACTCCCCTATTGCTTGGGGTAGGAGGGTGTCCTCCGCCATCATTCTGTCCACTCGGTCACTCAGAAGCAGCGATGACAGGGTGCATATAGTTATCACAGCCCTACCCACGCGAACGTACATTTATGATAAGTGGACGGTGTCCTGACTGGTGTTAGGGGGTGACACATGTCATTGCACCATGTGCATATTTTGCATCGTGAATTGCTTGCTGCATTTGATTGCTGCATTTGATTGACATGCATATACTGGAAATTATTTACCTTAGATTATGTGTTATACTTGTTCTATAGGGATTTATTTCACCCCTCTACAGGATAGATGGATTCTGGTATGTACATACATTCAGTATTTTCAGTGTTTGCCTTTTCTATTGTACATATGAGACTGTATCAGCGTAACTCTTATTATTAGTATAACTTACAATGCATATCTGTTTAGGTATCCGCTGAGTTCATTTGGACTCACACCGTTGCCCATGTTTTTTTTATTTCTGGCTGAGATACTTGGAGTCGCCAGAAGAGCCCGGCAGCCAGTCCCTACCTATCGCGATGACATGGTTTTGTTTTGTACTTGGAAAGGCTTTTGTGTCATATTTCTTTTAGCTTTTGTATATGTCTAGTGAGTGTTGTTGTGTGCCCTAAGTGGTTTATATATTGGGTGTTTTGTCATAAGTCAGACCGGTCCGCAGTCAGGTATGATTTATTTTTTGTTATGGTTATGTTATGTCTTGATTTTGAGGCCTGAGGCCAAATTATTATTGCGTGTGTTGTTTGTATATGTAAATTGTCCGCCGGACAAGGGAGATGCTGTCCGATTTTATATTGGAGCAGCAGCTCCTGGGTCTCGCGGTGTGACACATGATTCATAAACTATTGTAATGACCCGACCGCTCGGTCCCTTTGGCGGCCAAATCCCATTTGGCGGCCCCTTTGGAGGCCAAATCCCATTTGACGGCCCCTTTGTTGACCCCTTATGTCGTCGAGCGATGACCATCGACCGTGTCGTTACTCACTAGGACTTTCCACCCCTGGCTTGTGGATTTTTACCTTCCCCAGGATTCAAACTCTAGACCTCCAAGCTTAAGTTCTAGAGTTTATGAATCTTGGTAACCAATTGACCCAGGATTCATAAACTCTAGTACTTAAGCTTGGAGGTCTAGAGTTCGATTCCTGGGGAAGGCATAAATCCACTGGCTAGGGGTGGAAAGTACAATTGAGTAACGACACGATCGATGGTCGTCGCTCGACGACATAAGGGGTTGCCAAAGGGACCGAGGGACCGGGTCGTTACAACGCAGCTCTATAACCCCCCAGGGCAATTGGGGGTGTCCACTGCCTACACACAACTCCAGCTACCACTATTCCTATGTTGCTAAGCTTGATACAACATGACAACTGCTCGCACTCCAACTATCACTACCTCAGGAATATGACTGACATCGAGCATGAACCACAAGAGAACCGATGATCGCCAGCATACAACAGTGCAAGGATGATGCATGATACTAATGCACATGTCTCAACCCAAATCATCATCCATGCAACAATATGATATGCGAACATATATATAGGAAAAGTACCACCGTGTGTCTACCTTATGACATGTATAGCATAATAATAAAACCAATAGTACTCACCACACATGGTACTCCACAAAATATAAGCAGTCAATATGATAACTCTTAATATATACACCATACTGTTGGACACACTACAGAGTATAAAAAGCCAAAGCTAAGACTGTATGATCATAAATAGATTATCTTTATGATCAAGCATGCATGTATCAAGCTCAGTTAAAATATGAGTAGAGTTAAGGTAAAACAACCAACTACATAACAAATATCCATGCACCAAGGACAATAACTATAGAGGCCAAGGAAGAAATACCTTCCTTTATGATAAGTCATTCCAAATCGTCTTCAAGTCCATGAGATCATTTCCATCTTGAATCCTACCTATACAAGACACGATGCAAAACTAAGGATCTACGATCAACATATATTGTTCTATTAATTAATTCATCAATATATTAATTAATTACTTGAATTCTTAATTAATCCCAAATCTTATTACTATAATTAATTAAACCCAAATTATTAATTAACCTCCATTAACCTAATTAGTTATCTAATATTCCTCATTAATCAAACCTAATAATTAATCACTCTATCACCAGATTAGTTAATAAATAAGTTAACTAACTAACCCATTACTTGATCAACATGATCAATAAAATAACAAGCTTATGATTTAATCCCTGATTAATTCCCCTCCCATCCGCTACAACATGATAACCATCTACACAGAAGAACCGTGAAAACTATATTCATCCATTACCAGTCTACCACTTCTAAATACACTATTCTTGTCCAATTAAATCACCCTAAGTCAAATATCACATTTAGACTACGTTTGCTAAGGAGTAATCAGTCTTATAATGTAATCAGGATTACATTATAAATTTGATTACATTGTTTGGTATAGTTTTAAAACTGTAACGTAATGTAATCTGCATTACCAAAGCTATTAAAAGTATTGTAATCTAGATTACAACACCAACAACATGTAATCTGAATTACATTACAGGTTCAATTACATTACAAACTGGATTACATTACCCCTAACTAAACGCAGCCTTAGATTCCCTCCTTCTTAGCCAAAAATGAGATAAATCACAAAACTTGGTAAAGAAATTCATTATCCTTCAATCTCTTCCGAGCGGATGTGCACTGCCAAGAAGTGGCTCATGGTACTGACTGAATCAAAAAAAGAGTAGATACGATGGAGGGCCAACAATGGTGGTTGATCAAGCGAATCAATGACTGACAAGGGTAGGGACAAATTACCATGTCAACATAGCTGCTCAAAGCCTATGGCAGCGACTTCTCTAGATCAAAAACAAAGCACCGGTGAGAAGGAACAATAGATCGATTGGGAAGAAGAGGAGGATCGTGAGAGGGAGAGGGTGGCTATCACCATGGTTGGTAGGGCAATGGCATCACCGAGGGCCTCACGGGAAGAGCGACAGTTGAGATGTAGCCATGAGCAGTAGATTTGGTGACCGAGTGATGGCGGCGAGATAGAAATTGAGATGGAGTGGTTGATGCACATGGCAGCAAGTCACTTCTTGTTATTCTCTCTAGCTCAGATAGCTTCCTCAAGATATGACTATCGATGACGGAGAGATGGAGGCAACGATGATTGGGTGATAGGCACTTGAGATGATCTGCGGGGAGGAGTGGTGAGATCGGGAGGAAGAAGAGGGGAAGAGAGATTGGGTGTGGGAATGAATTAGGATCGACCGATTTTGGTGTTTATGGAAAAGGATTTAAATAATAAATTTTTAAATCAATTTAGAAATGAAACTTTTTTCTCGATTAATTTTGATCGATAAATAGGCATTCATCTATCCGGTTAATCCCCAAAAACTCTGAAAAGACCCCAAAAATTTTCAAAATAATTCTTAAAAATTCTTGTAATATTCTACAAGATTATTCCTTGATTAAACTCCTAGAATTTAATTATCGTATCTCACATCAAATATAAGGTTTTACTCTAGTGTTGACCTAGAATTTACTAAGTTAGTTACAAAAAATCTCTTGCTTTTGCTTAGCAAGGATATACAGTTAATTAAACAATAAAGTCAAACATAAATAACGAACTAAAAACTAGTAAGAGGCACGAGGTTTACTTGGTTACAACTGGGAATGTTACTAATCCAACGCATTTGAAGCTCACTAAGAATATCTCCTTCGTTTTAGGTGGAGAAGCCTTTTACGGATGTTGACCAGCTCAGAAAAGACTAGGAAAATGAATTATAATTCCTATTGTTCTCAAGTCATAGCTCTAGAGGACTATTTATAGCCCAATGAATGACATTTAAAGCGCCTTCATTGTGATCAAGGGTGGCCTCAATGTAGGATTGATGCCGTCGATAGAGGGGGGGTGAATATCGACTCGAACTTATGATGGAAAACTTTGTCTTTTAAAAAGAAACTTGGTCGCAACTGAGAACGTTGCTTCCAAGGCAGTGGACGCTTCAATAAAAATCTCCTTATGGCGGAGAAGCCTTACAACAAAAACACGCTCAGAGATTTTATAAGTGAATTAATTGCCTCTCTAAAGCTAAAACTCTAAGCCTATTTATAGCCTAAGAGAATAAATCTTGATTGTTGATTGTTGATGAATTTTCTCTTGGTCATTGATCCATGGATGTAATCTGGATGATTGATCATGGATTGGATTAAACTGCATCCATTGGATCCTTTAAGAGATAATGTTTAATTAAAACTTTATCTTCTGCCCGAGACTTTACTGTTGTGATCTCCAACTTATTGTATTCACCTGCTATCCCAAGTGGTAAGTATGGAGTCATGTGTTTCCTGAGGTTTCGGGTTTGAATCCTTTTAGCAACAAATAAATCTTCTCTTTATCGGGCACCTAGTTTGACTTGGTCAAACTGACTAGCTTTGTGGTTCTTCGACTTCTAGGTGATTTTCGGTCAATCGGAGTTAGGCTCACCGGAACTTGACTCTGACCTTTCACCCCTCGAGCGTGCTTCCTCCCGGCTTCTCGTTCCTCGGACGTCATGCACATCCTTCTCGATCCACCGGCGTACTCTTTCAGAGTTTTTGCGTCCCTCGGATTATGTCGAGCCCGTCGGCTCACTTCCCCGCACAATCCTTCTCGTTCGCTACGTCTTACGCTCGACATCCTCCGTACCTAAGCTCCTGCACACTTAGCAGAGGGATTAGAAAACACAGGACCTAACTTGACCTAGTTGATCACATCAAAACTAACCGGGGTACCAACAATCCCCCCTTTTTGATATGCATCAACCCAAGTTCAGTTCGGGTTAAACAAAAAATAAAATTTAACTAAGTTAAATAGTTTAAGCATAAAAATAGAATTGATATTAGACTATGCAAATCACATAATCTTAAGCCTTAATTGATTCGTTCTGACTTTGGATTTCACCCGAAACCCTAGGTCGATCGACGCCTAATGTTCCCTCTTCCGGGGAACGCGCCCTCGCCTACTCCTCTCAGGAGAAGTTATCTTTTGCCAACCGGCTCCTTCAGTTGGACTTTTTCTCGACCTTTGAGATTTTTCGGATCTCGATGTTGAGGCAATCTGTGATCCGGAGTGATCATGAGTTTTGATGTTTGGGCAAAGGGTTTAAGTTAGGATTACCCTTGTGTATTTGATATGTATATGTTGTTGGTGCAAACAACACCCAAGTCGAACCTGTGTTTTGATAATGGCAAAAGGGTTCAAAAGTTAAGATGTTATGTTTATCTAACATGTTACTTGAGTGTACAGATTGAAAGTTCTAGCGAAGGGCTGCTAGGAGTCAAAGACCTAGCGAAGGACCGTTAGGCACCAGGCGAAGGACTGCCTGGAACCGAAGACCTAGCGAAGGACCGTTAGGCACCAGGCGAAGGACTGCCTGGAACCGAAGACCTAGCGAAGGAATGCTAGGCACCAGGCGAAGGACTGCTTGGTACCGAAGACCTGGCGAAGGACTGCTGGGCACCAGACGAAGGACTGCTTGGTACTGAAGACCTGGCGAAGGACAGCTAGGCACCTGGCGAAGGACTGCTGGGAAAAAGTCCAACTAGAGGAGCCGGTTGGCATCAGGTAAATTCTCTTGAGATGAGTAGGTGAGGACGCGTTCCTCGTAGAGGGAACAGTAGGCGTCGGTTAGACCTAGGGCTCCATTTGGGAGACCCAAAGTCAGAACCAAGACAGCTACGGCTGTAAGACTCACTAATATATTTTCTCTATCTTGTTTGGTACTAACCCTGGATGCAGGACCGAAGGAACGAGTGTCTGCAGCTCAGAAAGCCTCAAAGAAGTGAGGCAGCAGCTGGGTTGGGTGCCCGGAAGGACCCGAGCACCCTAAGTACAAGCCAAACATGAGTTCAGCAAAAGTACGCTTCGGAAGCTCACTGGGTGGGGCGCCCCCATGCTCCCGGGCGCCCCGGATGCCTTGGGCGCCCCGGGCTCAAGCTAACGAAGTGGATAAAACTTATCCAGCCGAGAAGCCCGCTGAAAGAGTCAACCAGGGCGCCCCCAGCGTCCCGGGCGCCCCCACAGTCAACTCTCAGCCCTATTCGAGTGGGATAAGGGCTGACCGAGACTTGCTCGGATCGGCTGACACGTGGGGGGGGCGCCCCCAACGTTCAGGGCGCCCCGGGAGGCTATAAAAAGCCCCTCGACCCCAAGGCTTCAGGCATCACTGCTTCCAACGCCAACACGCTCTTCTACGCAAGTGCTCTGCTCCGGAAACCTCCCAACTCGAGATACAAGCGCCGACGACGTCCCTCTGCTCCGAGATACATTCCACACCGGACGTCGGTAACGAAGAGCTGTCCTTTTAAGTTTACTGTACTGCAATTGTAATATCTGTTTGTAAACCTTTTTGCGCACATATAGAATTGCCCGCAGTAAACGGTCAACGACCGTGGGCCTTGGAGTAGGAGCCGACCGCGACTCCGAACCAAGTAAAATCTTGGTGTTTGTGTGTTGTTTAGTTTTAATTTTTCCGCTGCGTATTCTCTTTTTCAATCCGAAACGACTTACGATATTCACCCCCCCTCTATCGTTTTCACTCGATCCAACAAGTGGTATCAGAGCGGGGAAGCTCAAAATTGGTGCAACCACCAGTTTGAGACTTTTTTCGGATTTTTATGAAATCTTTTTAATTTTTTATTCTTTTTTCATTCGAATTTTTATCGTTAATCGAGACCGGTGCAACACCCCTCGAGAATTATTTTCTTTATCCCGCACTACTAATTCAAGACCAAGTCTTGGGACAGAGTTTTCCTTTCTTTTCTCTCTTTCAGATAAAATCCTTAATGGCCATGCAAGAAGGCTTCAGCACCGCAAGACCACTGCTCTTCAGTGGGGAGGACTTCTCCTACTGGAAGAGCAGAATGGAGGTCCACCTGAAAACTCAGGTGGACATGTGAATAATCATCCAGTCCAGACTGGAAATACCAAGGAATGCTGATGGAGTAGAACAATCTTACATTGAATGGGACGCTGCACTCAAAAAGAAAATTGAAGCCGATGCCAAAGCGACCCAAACACTCCAATGCGGCCTAACTAAAGAGGAGTTGAACCGGGTGGGTCCATTCAACAGCGCCAAAGAACTCTGTGGTAAGCTGATCGAACTACACGAAGGAACCTCCGACACCCGAATCAGCAAGAGGGACCTTCTGCTAAACAAGTTGTACACCATCAAGATGAACGAAGGCGAATCAGCAGCTCAGCTCCACGCCAGAATTCAGGAGCTGATGAACGGTCTACACACCATTGGTCACAAGGTAGAAAACCGTGACCTAATAAGGTACGCCCTTAACGCTTTCCCAAGAAACACCTTGTGGGCATCTATGGTAGATGCTTACAAAGTTTCTAGGGATCTTTCCAAAATCAAGTTAGATGAACTTTTTTCTGAACTCGAATTACATGAACAGACTAACTGTAATCTGGCCGAGAAAGGCATTGCCTTTGTTGCAGGTAAAGCCGGAAAGACAACCAAGAAGAAGCCTCAACCTGCACCCGAGTTTAATTCAGATTCAGACTCAGAAGACAGCGAGGGAAATCGGCCTAAGTTGGTTCGAGTAGCCCGGGACTACTACAAAGAGCTAAAAAACCAGACCAACAGAAGAAAAGCCAGCCGAAGAAGGGAAGAACCAGCTGAACCCTCAAATGAAATGAACAAACCCAACGTGACATGTTACGAGTGCAAGAAGAAGCGCCACTACAAGACTGAATGCCCCAACCTGAAGGAAACAAAGAAGACAAGAAAAAAGAAGGCACTTCAGGCAACGTGGGATGAGTCCTCCTCCTCCGAAGAAGAAGAGGTCCCCCAGTCGAACCTGCTCACACTAACCGCCTCAGAAGAAATCAAGACCGAGTCAGAGTCGGAACCGGACGACGGCAAACTTACATTCTCAGAGGACGGAGAAATAACTGTAAGTGGTTTTTCTAGAATTCAATTATGCGAATTAATTTCTTATCTTTCTCGAGATTTGGCAAAAGCCAAAATCCGAGTCGAGTCTCTCAAACAGGAAGTAAAACTCCTGAAAGAGAGAGCAGACTCTGAACCCTTAACTGAGAAGGTTCAAGAAGGAACCACTGCTCAAGTTGAAAAACTTGAATTAGAGAACTCTTTCTTGAAAACTCAAGTTAAGGATCTTAGAGCTGCCTTAGAACGTTTCACTTCTGGTTCCAAGGGACTTGACATGATTCTTGGAAAACAGAAGTCGGTTCTAAATCGATCCGGGTTGGGCTATAGAACCAAATCAAGACAAAGATCCTACTATGCTGTACTGAACCAGTCCAGACCTAAAGTTCAGGCATGGGTACCCAAACTGTGTCTGAACAAACAAACTGGATCAAATCAGTATTGGATCCCCAAGGACAAGATTCACATCTTGCCAAACCATTATTGTGGCTTTAGTCCAGGGGGAACCAAATTAAAAACAATATTTATTGTTAGATAAAATTCAATTTTTGTTTGCAAATTGCATGATTGATTGTTTATTTAATTCCTGCAATTTACCATGCTTAGACTTAGGAATGGTTAGAGTAAGGACTCAATCAATTAATTAAAATTTGAACAACATAGTATTGGGTGGCGGTGAGATGATAGTACGTTAGGGAAGCCAATTCTAATAAGGTCAAGTAAACTCTACTTGGTCTCTTTAGACTGGTGAAACTAGCCGAAGCTACCGATCCAAGACCCAAACTAGTTAGACCAGAATTTTTCAAAAATTAATTTTGAAAATGAAATTTCATTAAAAGGCTTTGTCAAGGAAAGGGTTGATGATCCAATAAGGCTACGGCCAAAGAAGGCCTAGTGCCTCGCCAAGACCTGGAAGCCAATTTTTGAAATTCAAATTCAAATTATTCTTTGTAAAATTTGAATTTAACACAAATTTTCAGCTAATTGTAGATTCAAACATTTTTTTAAACTCAAAATCAACTGTTTTCAAAATTAATTCATTTTTTTGATAAATCATAATTTTTCAAGATAATTCTATCTACCTGTCTCACAAAAACCCATAAGGCAAACGTGATTGACAATTCTAGAATGGGTGAGATGATAAATTTTAACTTAATTCAGTTAATACCTACATTATTGTTTAATACATGTTAGAACGAATTGACCTATTACTAGTCAAACCATGGTCAAACAAGTCAAACAATGGTCAAAGCAGTCACACCATAGTCAAAGCAGTCAATTCATGTCATATCACGGCCAAAATAATCAAACCATGGTCAAATGGTCAACAAAACATCAAAGTTGTCACTTCCCACTTAATCCGGGCGCCCGTGACTCCTAGGGCGCCCCCCTCATGACTTTCTCTTCGTTCAAGGCAGATAAACTGCCAAGTCTACTTAATCGGGGCGCCCCGGCCCTTGCGGGCGCCCCCAGGACTGGTCAAAGCAGTAAAGCTGCCAACTCCTTCTGACCGGGGCGCCCAGGCCATCACGGGCGCCCCCAAGCAGCCTTAGGACACTGCCAAAGGCAGAAGCCCTGTCCCGGGCGCCCGGGAGCTCCCGGGCACCCTAGCCCAAAATGCCTATATAAGGCACTCAAATCCCCTCATCTTGCCACACCCAAATCCTTTCTTTACTCTAACTTCTTTCTTTCCAAGGCGACCAAGTGACCTTGTTGCTCCCTCAAACTCAACCATGCCTCCCCGGTATGATTTCTCTTACGCATTTAAAATAATTTTTTAATTCCTTCCTTTAAATGCACTTATCTTAGAAAACGCCGAGCAAATCAATCAGGCCCCGGTACCAAACCTAGTCCCGATCCTAGGTTCCCAACTTTGGAACTTTGTAATAAGTTTGCTCGAACGACATACAAGCCTATAAAAACGAGCTACTTAAATAGATAATTCTTCACCCAATCTTGTCCCTTGGCCATGAATGTTATAAACTTTTACCAACTCGATAACCTAGTATTCTGCACTCATCCCATATCTCTCTGTGCAGAATTCTATAATAACATAGTTAGACAAGATGGTCTTATGTTTGTCACTACTGTTCAAGGGATGCCCTTGACAGCCACACCCTCCTTGCTCAACCGATTTCTTGGACTACGACTCTCCCAGTCCATCTTTTGCTGCTATCCTCCTAAGGATCCTCCTTTTGATGCCCCTTACTCTCATATTACTCTAGATACCCTACACTCTTACTTCTATAGGAATGCTAGGAACCCCTTGGCCAGACGATTTCAGTCTGTGGACCTTCAGGTCCAGGACTATGCTCTTTATAGAGTTTTAGTCCGCTGCATCTTACCATTATCCACTAGGGACGTCGCGACCATGCGACCATTTCATACCTTCCTCCTGTATGCACTAATCCACCATCTTGATATCGACATTGGACTACACATATTCCATACGATCCTATATGCGTCCAGTGTTACCACTCAGGGGCGGGAACGCACCCCCAATTGCCACATCATCACTTCCATTCTTCATTTTCACGGTCGTAACATTACTGAGGGAGAGATGGCCGCGTTGACTGACTTCGATGAGATAGGTTATACACTACAAAAAAATTGGGCGTTACCGACGAAAATTACCGACGGAATTCCGTCGGTAATAAGCGTTTCCGACGGAACTACGACGGAGATAAAAATGTCGGAAAATTAATTGTCGGAATAGTATTACCGACGGAAATATTAATCCGTCGGTAATTAAAATATACCGACGGAATATTCCGTCGGTAATCACCGACGGAATCCTTGTTTCCGTCGGTAATCACCGACGGAATTACGGTTTCCGTCGGTGATTACCGACGGAATCATAATCGGTAATCACCGACGGAAATCGTATTTCCGTCGGTGATTTATCGTACACAATTCGATATATTGCCGACGAATTTGCTATTTCCGTCGGTATTCCGTCGGAAATTAAAAAAATTTGATAAAATTTTGTAAATTCAATCCGATCTAAGATAATTTTACATAATAATTAATCGTTCAGAACAAAAATATTACAAGTATATATATAAACAATCACATTACCAAAAATAATATATTACAAACATCTAATTAATTTGAAAGTTTCCAAAACATTTTACATGATTTCATATTTCTTAAAGAGTTTATTTTACAAGTTTCCAAAACATGTTTGCATCCAATCATAAGAACAATACAAGTTTCGAAGTTTGCTCTCTAAAAGGTCAATGTCTACAAGCATCAGTTTGTCATCCAATCTTCTAGCCTCCTTGATCAGGTCAATGTCTACAAGCTGCAAGTCTTGCCTCAACTCGTTGCCACTCCACCATCTCTTTGCAAGCTGAAATACAACTATTTATTAATATACAATATCATCTAAAAGAAATCCCAAGGACAGAGCAAAACTAAAGTACTGATGAACCCATGCTAAGTAAGCAATAAAAAAAACACAACAATACATGTCTTAATTAAAGAACAAAACAGAGTTGAAAATTATATACCTGAGGCCAGCAAATACTGCGGCCATCTGCTGATAACCACTTCATACTCATTTATGCTTTTACCAATCTGTTCATACATATGCTCAACAAATGTTGAGGTTGAAAAACTTGGGGATACATCTGAGCATAACATCTGCAAAAGCTAGCAAAAGTTAAGGATGAGTAATTACTTCCCAACTCTAGCACCAGAGATACTGATAGCAAGCTTAGATTTGAAATGATGTCCATGGAGACATGACTCTGCTATCTTAGTTGCTACATATCAAATGTTTAGCATGCATAGAGAAAATTAATGTGAGAAGGTACCTTCTCTGACTTGCACAGATCAAGTAACTGAAATTGAGTATCTTGGATCGAAACCAAGATATATTGGTGGAACAAGTCTTTTGAAACAAAGCCTCCATGGACTGACCTGAAGAAGACAGACACCAGACTTTTCTATTAATCAAACTAGAAATGAAATAACAAAATTATAAGTGCAGCATGCAGTTTCTTTGCCTATCAAGGAACCACTACTTTTTTTTCCTACTAACAAGAATGTGTATCTGGGTTTGACTTGTATTGCTACCAAAGTATCATTCAACTTGTTTTTGGAAATGGTACAATATATTAAATAGATCAGACTTAGTAGTTATGGGACAAAATAATTACATACCTGATGTTCCATGAGTCAAAATCTCTTTCAAAATCAGCACTTGCAATTAGTTGCTCTGCTACATGCTGTGCAGGTTTAGATGGAGGACAAGATGCAAGAAACCCTCTGAGCCTTTTGCAGAGCTCAGTGCTATATATAGAAGCAGTAATGCTTGGTAAATCTATGGAACTGGAGAAAGAAAAACAAATAGTAAATTAAGATAACATTTATATTTATCAAGTGAACCCTTTCGTGGTATTTCTATTGCCTTATAGATGACATTCGGTGATCAAATACCTAGGGAATATATGTTGATTGTGAATCTTGATATCTGCTTGAATCTCATTGCTTATGTTCAAGCATAACATTTTCATCTTGAGATATGTTGTTGAGACAGTCATAGGGTCTGTGTACAGTGCATCACAATTTCCTGAGATAAACTCAGCAGTCTCCACCATATGTCGCCTACACCGCTTTACTACAGCAATCTGTAAAATGAAACTTAGTAAGACGTGCATCTCAAGAATGCAATGAGGCATTATATTTCAAAGAGGATCACAAGTACTTGGTATGGAATTCAAGAAAAATGGTAATTAATAGTGGATAATAATATAACCAAGAAAGAGTCTTGGCAATTATAACAATGAAGGAACAAATTTGTTTTACCAAGCACGATATTAGCAAGTAAAGCACATTAAATTTATTTTTCTGAAAAGAAACAGTTTCCTATATAAATTGCTGACAGTATATTATGCAGAACCTTCAAAATATGCAAGCAACTAGCTTGCTTGGAGAAAAAAATTGTATTGGCAGCTTGAAAGAACAGCATGTATGATTAAGGTTTGTCATGAATTGATAGCCTTCTGATTGTATGAATTCTTTCAAGGAACCCCATGGAGTTGACTAACGTTTTTGAAGAGACTAACAAAAAATTTAAATAGTTTGCAAAATCTACAAGGTTGTTTGAGAAATGTCAACTTTGTTACACAAGTAATATAACAAGGAGAAAGAAGATATGAAAATGCTCAATGATGAAATCGAGACGTCAAAAATATATTTTGATGCCCTACCTGCAAATACTATCTCAAAATATTTGAGCTTCCTGGGAGAGTATATCATGCAAAAGAGGGAATATCTGTACAGCAGGTAGCAAACCCCCTTGGCCCGCCTGTTGGTGAGAGCCCTAGAGCCGATCATGTAATGATTGTATGGACTAATTTGTATCATATTCCTATGTATAAATAAAGGCATGGTTATTATACTTACGTGTATTTGTGCCAATTAGCTAAGTATAATAATGTCCTTGAGTAGAAAGTTCTTATCTATATCAATCGATTGGTTGAATCGATAGTGAGATGATATGGAGAACACTACTCTAAATTATTCCTAGTCGAGTATTAACATTCAGGGACAATGTTAATACGTAGAGACTAGCATGTAGGTCAACATGATGACTTGATCTCATAAGTCATGGATATAGAGATATCAAATTGACACATGGGTATGCATTAGAGAATGTATATTGAATGACCCGCCATGAGAAAGTATCATGGATCGTTATATGAGTGTCATATACTTTCTCATGTGGCTATTAGTATGACTATTAGTCCTTGGACCTGAAGTCACCATGGATTCCTACATAAGGAGTTACGTACTTTGGCTTCGTCAAACGTCACCCGTAAATGGGTGGACTATAAAGGCGATTACTGGGTATGTAACAAATTATGGAGAGGGATGTGAGTGATGTAGATGGGATCTATCCCTCCTATATGACGGGAGCGATATCGTATTCTTGATAGAGTTAGACCACAAAGTGCATGGCCATGCCCAAGTGAGTCAATATGAGATATTGAACTCATTTGATTAGTGTGAGTCTACTTGGAGTTCAAGATATAGATTGACTCGAGGATGACACGGTCTATGCCTCAATTGAGTTAATCTAGATATCATGGATAGAGGGACATTATCATATATTGTGAGAGTCACAATTATTAGTCACAAGGTGATGTTGGATCTCAACATTCTTGTAACTTGGGTAGCAATGATGTGTTGCTAGATACCGCTCATTGCTTATGTTTCTAAGAGGTTAGAAGCATTGCCAACGTTACAAGAACCTATAGGGTCACACGCAAAGGACAAATAGATGGAGAAAATTGAAGTCAAGTTTGACTTGACTAAATATGGAAAGTCCATAATAGGCAAGTTTGACTTGACCTAAATCCAAATCAAGTTTGACTTGACTTGGTTCCACTTCAAGTTAGACTTGACATGGGAGAAGAAATGGAGTTAAGTTTGACTTGACTATTTATGGAAAGTCCATAAAAGGTAAGTTTGACTTGACCAAAAACCACCTCACCTTGAATTGACCAAGTGATGACTTGGTTTGGTTTTTGACTTAAATGTGTATGCCACATCATTTCCAAGGTGGTAACCCCTCCCATTTGAATTTGAATTCAAATAGAGGAGGTTATGGCATGTTATGGCCGGCCACTTAATGGTCATTAATGGCCATTAAGTGGCCGGCCACCAAGGGTGAACAAAAAGGGATTTTGGTTCCCTTTTTGTGTGTGGCTCTTCTTCTTCCTCTAGAGATTTTCTTTTTGAAGATCTTGCTCTACTTCTCCTCTTGTCGAAACCGAGAAGGTGCTAGCACACCTAAGGTTTTGATCCATCTGTTTTGTTCGCGTGGATACATATAGAGGAGTGTCTGCCTTGATACTCTACGAGATCCGGCGGCTTTTGGACAAGCGGGAAAGCGAAGGGCTACGCATCAAGGGTAATGGTTCTATCATGTAGATCTAATGTAGATTTAGTAGTGAAACTCGTACTCGTAATTTATTTTATGTTCGCACGGATCCCGTGGCCGAACTTTTGGGGTTTCCGCAACGCAAAAAGCGGTTTTTGCGGCCTAGAATGTCTAACACCGCCTCGCCCGCCTGCGGTCACGGCCGAGCCGGCTGGCACGCCTGAGGCCGCCAGCGGCCACGACCGAGCCAGCAGCCACGCCTGAGGCCGCCAGCGGCGACGGCGTGGCGACTGGCCCGCCTGAGGCCGCCAGCGGCCACGACCGAGGCCACTGGCCCGTCTGCGACCGCTAGCGGCCACGGCCGAGGCCACTGGCCCGTCTGCGGCCGCCAGAGACACGCCGGCGCCGGAGACGAAGAAGAAAATACGTACCGGGAGGAGACCGCGTGCGCCGAGATTAATCGCCGAGAGAAGGAAGAAGGAAGGAATGCGTGAGGGAAAAAGAAAAGGGGCAGGGCTAATTTATTGGCGACTACCGACGGAATCAATTTTCCGTCCGTAACCACCGACGGAACGGTGATTCCGTCGGTCATTTCAACGCGTGTGGGAAAAAACGCGCCCAGCACTAAATTTTTCGGCGCCAAAACTTGGCCTTACCGACGGAAAAGGCGTTCCGTCGAAAATCTCCGACAGAACGGGGCTGTCCGTCGGAGTTCGCCGACAGAACGAGGTTCCGTAGGGAGTTTCCGACGGAAAGCCCATTCCGTCGGGAGATTCCGACGGAACTGGCGTTCCATCGGGAGTTCCCGACGGAACGACCGTTCCGTCGGCGGTTTCCGACGGAACGGGTGTTCCGTCGGCGGTTTCCGACTGAACTTTCATTCCGTCGGTGAATTATAATTTTTTAGAACACGTATATTTTTAAATGAATCCCGACGGAAAATATTCTCCGTCGATAAAGACCGACGGAATTATAATTCCGTCGGTATATTTATAAATTCCCGACTGAAATTAAAGCGCTGATCAAAATATACCGACGGAAATTTTTTTCTGTCGGTAGTTACCTACGGAATATAAATTCCGTCGGTAATTACCGACGGAAATTATTTTCCGTCGGTAAATCCGTCACTAAATATAGTTTTTCTTGTAGTGATAGGAACTTCTCCCTAGCCGGTATAGAGGTCTCTGGTACCGGGGTTTTGTCTTGGAGGCGTCACAGAGGCGGACCCCAGATCGACTCGAACGACGAGGTTGAAGTCGATGTCGCAGATCTGGCAGCAGAGGTTCGTGAGCACATAGACGAGCCCCCTCCACCGACACTCTACGAGAGAGTGACACGGCTCGAGACACAGGTCCAGAGCCTCCGAGAGGAAGTGGAGGCAAATCATGCTGAAGAAATGGAAGCAAATCAGGGCTATTATACCGAGTATATGAATGCCCTCAGAGCTGAGAGGGAGACTAGCGACGCACGATATCACGAGATGATGGCGATGTTTCGATCCTGGCAACTAGGCTCTTCTGATCATCCTGGTCCCTCCTCCTAGATTTGATTGGCATTGTACTAGTGACTATTTGACTGCCCCTACTCAGTAGGGTTGACTCATATCTAACTTGTATGATTGTGCTGGTTCTCTCTTTTACCAGCTAACTTATTGAGTTAGACTATCTTCTTTTCTTGATTATCTGGTCATTATTAGGATTATGCCTGGTAGAATAGGGTTACTCTACTATTGGTTTTCTTACTGCTTTATTTGATTTGAAAAATCAGTTTCTAAAATAATTTAAAAAATTGCTTTACTTAATTTCCAAATCAGCCTTTTTAGCCTTTCTTTTTAATAATTTTTTTTAGTTTTTCTTAAAAATTACCCCCTTCAAAACTAGGGCTTTTTCGCAAATGGACTTAGCCTAGGCCCTAACCCTAGAAATGCATGCACCTATAGATCTAGAAGTCAGCATCTCACAAGTACCTTAGGGTACTTTTGATTGATAACCTAGAATGGGTTGAGATGCTTAGGTCTTTGCCTTAATTCAAGATGCTTTAAGTCAGTGCATCTGCAGAAATTGGGGCACTAAATACAACTTAAACAGTAATCAAGTTAAGTGTCAAGGTTAGAAAATCTAACTTGAACAGAACACTTAACTCGACTAACCCTAGCGAAAACTACTGTTTATAACAGTTAGTAAGTAGCTAATTGGGTTAGACAGGACCCTCCAGAGATAATTTAAATTGGTTTGATTCAGTTTATCTTGAATTGGTTCAGTACAGCACATTATGCAACTTATTTATCTTTTTTCTGCTATATTGCTTTGTTTTTGATATATGGCAAAGGGGGAGAGATAGGAAAGGAGAGAAGCTTTAAAATTTTTTTAACATTCAAAATTTTAAAAAGTACTTAATCTATTTGTTTTCAAAAGTACTAAGTTGTTATTCAAAAATCTTTTTAAAGTACTTGAACTTAAGTTGCTTTCAAAAGTTTTTCTTGAACTTAAGCTGCTTTCAAAAGTTTTTTCTTGAACTTAAGCTGCTTTCAAAAGTTTTTTTCTTAAAGTTAAGTTGTATTAAAAAATCTCTTTAAGTACTTAAACTCAAGCTGTTTGTCAAAAAGTTTTTCTAAGTACTTAAAACGTAAGCAGTTATAAATTTTGCTAAGTACTTATCTTAAACTTAAGCTATGGTTCTAAGAACTTAAAACTTCAGAAGATGGTTCTTCTCTACTGACTTGAATTTTTTTGTGTAAATCTTCAAAAGTGCACAACCAGTTTTTTTTTAAAATATGTTTCTAAAGTTTTTTTCGAAAATTGTTATAAGTGTTTGAAAAATTAATTCCATCTTTAGACTTAGAAATTTTTCTTTAAACCCCATGAACATTTGAAAAACCTAGGGGGAGATTCCTTCCAGGGGGAGGAAACTAAATTTTTATATCACCTGTTCTGATTAACTTAACTTGAACCGGGTTGCCATAAATCAAAAAGGGGGAGATTGTTGGTGCAGACAGCACCCAAGTCGAACCTGTGTTTTGATAATGGCAAAAGGGTTCAAAAGTTAAGATGTTATGTTTATCTAACATGCTACTTGAGTGTGCAGATTGAAAGTTCTAGCGAAGGGTTGCTAGGAGTCAAAGACCTAGCGAAGGACCGTTAGGCACCAGGCGAAGGACTGTCTGGAACCGAAGACCTAGCGAAGGACCGTTAGGCACCAGGCGAAGGACTGCCTGGAACCGAAGACCTAGCGAAGGAATGCTAGGCACCAGGCGAAGGTCTGCTTGGTACCGAAGACCTGGCGAAGGATTGCTGGGCACCAGGCGAAGGACTGCTTGGTACTGAAGACCTGGCGAAGGACAGCTAGGCACCTGGCGAAGGACTGCTGGGAAAAAGTCCAACTAGAGGAGCCGGTTGGCATCAGGTAAATTCTCTTAGATGAGTAGGTGAGGACGCGTTCCTCGTAGAGGGAACAGTAGGCGTCGGTTAGACCTAGGGCTCCATTTGGGAGACCCAAAGTCAGAACCAAGACAGCTACGGCTGTAAGACTCACTAACATATTTTCTCTATCTTGTTTGGTACTAACCCTGGATGCAGGACCGAAGGAACGAGTGTCTGCAGCTCAGAAAGCCTCAAAGAAGTGAGGCAGCAGCTGGGTTGGGTGCCCGGAAGGACCCGGGCACCCTAAGTACAAGCCAAACATGAGTTTAGCAAAAGTACGCTTCGGAAGCTCACTGGGTGGGGCGCCCCCATGCTCCCGGGCGCCCCGGATGCCTTGGACGCCTTGGGCTCAAGCTAACGAAGTGGATAAAACTTATCCAGCCGAGAAGCCCGCTGAAAGAGTCAACCAGGGCGCCCCCAGCGTCCCAGGCGCCCCCACAGTCAACTCTCAGCCCTATTCGAGTGGGATAAGGGCTGACCAAGACTTGCTCGGATCGGATGACACGTGGGGGGGCGCCCCCAACGTTCAGGGTGCCCCGGGAAGCTATAAAAAGCCCCTCGACCCCAAGGCTTCAGGCATCACTGCTTCCAACGCCAACACGCTCTTCTACGCAAGCGCTCTGCTCCGAAAACCTCCCAACTCGAGATACAAGCGCCGACGACGTCCCTCTGCTCCGAGATACATTCCACACCGGACGTCGGTAACGAAGTGCTGTCCTTTTAAGTTTACTGTACTGCAATTGTAATATCTGTTTGTAAACCTTCTTGCGCACATATAGAATTGCCCGCAGTAAACGGTCAACGACCGTGGGCCTTGGAGTAGGAGCCGACCGCGACTCCGAACCAAGTAAAATCTTGGTGTTTGTGTGTTGTTTAGTTTTAATTTTTCCGCTGCGTATTCTCTTTTTTAATCCGAAACGACTTACGATATTCACCCCCCCCCTCTATCGTTTTCACTCGATCCAACATATGTGAGTGTGCAGGTTGTGCAGGTTACACATATTGATTCAGTTGGACGGCCTCGGTATAGTGAAGGGTGGCATGGAGACAAGCTGGAGGCTTGTGTGCACACCTGAGGGACCTTGGTAGAGCAAGGACGATGAGCTGAGGGGCGCGAACTTTGAGGCATGCGTGAAGAATGGCATGGAGGCAAGCTGGAGGCTTGCGTGCATCCGAGGGACGGGAGACGAAGATGAAGAGGGCGCGAAGGCAATAGTCGAGGCTGCTGGTGAGGAGTCAGTTGAGTCGTGAGGGTACGAGTGTTGTGTGATTGTACTCGGGAAATCCTAGGGTTCGAGTGCGGAGTAAAATGTACTCGGGAAGGGTGAACTTAGGTGTGTGAGTGGACCAGTCGACTGCCCTGGGAGCCAGTTGACTGATGAAACTCACAGAATGTTTTTGGATGGGGACCAGTCGACTGGTAAAGTCAAAAACTAGCTGTTGCAGCGAGCCGTTGGACAACTCTTTGGCTGACACCAGTCGACTGGTAAAGGGGCAGTCGACTGGTGGCGAGGGTTTTCAGCCCGAGTCCTATTTAAGAGGACTTCGTGTTGGCTGAAAGGTTTGACGAGTTTAGTCTTGGTTAAAGGACAAACAGTAGTCTTGGTGCTCAGGTGTTGTCGAAGTGTTGTGGTGAGGTTTCTCCACCCACAAGGAGCGACAAGGGCTAGCCGGAGGTTATTCGGGGAGTGATCCACCGAAAGATTCTTGGATTAGTCACCCTTCGGGGTGGATACCAAGTAAATCTCTCTTGTTAGCATTGTTTATATTGTTAGTTTTGTTTTATTATATATTCCGCTTGCGCAACTAACCGTGTAGAAAGAAAGTGTTCAAAAAAGTGCTATTCACCCCCTCTAGCAACTGGATCGATCTAACATGTGGTATTAGAGCTTGGTCCGCTCGTGATTGGAATAACCGCCAAGAAGAGCAAAAGCTAGAGGGAAGAACAATGGAAGACATATTTGGGGATGACATCTACACTCCACCGCCCTACGACCATGATGATCCCGACTATTGGAGGATGCAAATGAAGACGTGACTTGGAATGGAGTGGGGATGTAGGATAGCAATAGAAGAGCCCTTCAAAGTTCCAATGGACAAGCATGGAAAGAAGCTTCGTCCTAGATATTGGGACAAAGAGCAACAAGAACAATTTAGGGCAAATAAGAAGGTAATTGATATATTGGTAAATCTTTTGCCTAATAGTGTGTTCAGTGGTGTAGGTAAATATGAGAATGCTTATGAATTGTGGGATAAGTTGGAAAATTATCACGAGAACCCTACACAAGATCAATTGATGGAAGAGCCCAAAGAGACAAGTAAAATGAGTCAAGAGGAGGAAAAAGAAAAGGAAGTGTCAATTTCATCAAGTGAAGACCCGAAATTGAGTGATAAATCTTCCACCTCATCAAGAGAAGAAGAGGAGGTATCAAGCTCAAGGATTGAGGGGGAGGAGAGACCCTCATCTATACCGGAACAAGAGGAAGCATCCACTTCATCCAAGGTTGAAGAAGAAGTCAACCTAGCCTCCACCTCCACGAAAGCGAAGAAAAAGGATCATATCACATGCTTTGGGTGTAATGAAATGGGACACTACAAAGATAAGTGTCCAAATGGTAAGAAAAAGGAGATACACTCTAAACCCATTTCAAATTCTCTTAAATCTAATGTGGGTTGTAGGATTGGAGAAGCCCAAGAGAAAAGAAGAAAAATTCGATGCTTCACATGTGGAGAGCTAGGGCACTACCACACCAAGTGCCCAAAGAAAGGTGAAATCAAGAAAATGGAGCATCTAAGAAGATGGGAGAAGGAGGAAAGAAGAAGGGAAGAAGCTCACAACAAGGGTAAGGGAGGTAATTCCTAACCCTAAGTTAAAATGCAATTCAAATTTGAGCTCCTTCATGAATGATAAAAATAGAGTTAATTATTCATCCATGCATGCTAGAATTAATGAAAATTGTTTGCTTGTGCATAACCTTGTTTTTAAGTATAATCATAGGAATAGGAGTAACAAGGTAGATCATAACCCTAAGAAAAGCATGCATCATGAATCCAAGACCTCTAGACCTAAGGATCAAGGCATTAACCCCCAAGAAGGGGAGACATGTGCCTAGGAACATGGGTAGGTCTAGGGATGTCCAAAGTGGACATATGGACACTAAGATTAGAAACTTAGAAAGGGAAAATCAAGCTTTGAGGGCAAGGCTTGATACATTAGAAAAGACCCTAGAAAGATTCAAGGTTGGATCTAAGGGTCTAGATATGATGTTGGGTAGTTTGAAGCCCAACTATGATAGATCGGGTTTGGGATACCGGTCTAAGGTCTCCAATGCCAAGCAAAAGAAATATGCTGGGGAAGCATATAATCATGGCAAGAAGGAGAAGTCCAAGAATGGCTAAGGGGTGCCATTCAAAGAGAAAGAAAACGACTTAACCAAAGACAAGGTGTCTAAGGTTAAGAAGGTCAGATTTGTAGGCCAAGAATCACCGGAGGCTCACCGGTGTGGCCTAGTATGGATTGAGTCACCTAGAGAGGTGGCTAGGGCTAAGAGCTCAAGGGGGAGCTCTAGGAGCCTTTGGGGTCCATGGTAAATGGATTTCACGAAATGGTCTCTAGGAAGTCTAGAAAATTAGATGAAATGTGCCAAAAAGAGTTGGAAGTCTAAGGTGGGTCTTAACCCTAGAGAATTGACACATTAAAAGGGGTTTTAGGGAGAAAAAGATGAAAATATGATTATATTGGGTAAAATTAGGTTTCAATGTTTGAATACCATATAATTCAATGATAGAAATGACCTATGATCTGTTGGTGCCGGAAGCACCTAAGTCAAACATGTGTTTTGATAATGACAAAGGGTTCAGAAGTTAAGGTGTCATTGTGATCTAACAAGTTTAATAAGTGTGCAGGAAAGTCCTAGGTACACTAGGCAAGAAGTCCTGGCAAAGGGCTGGGCACCGAAGACCTGACCGGAAGTTGGGCAAGAAGTCCAGGTCGCGGACTGGGCATGAAGACCTAATCGAGAGGATTGGGCAAAAGTCCAACCGGAGGAGCCGGTTGGCAAAAGGTAAACTCTCCTGAGAGGAGTAGGTGAGGATGCGTTCCCCATGCGAGGGAACAGTAGGCGTCGGTTTGACCTAGGGTTCCATTTGGGAGATCCAAAGTCAAAACCAAGACAGCTTAAGCTGTAAATAATGGCTAACATATTTGCTTCTTGTGTTTTGGAACTAACCTTGGTTGCAAGGAACGAAGGAACGTTGTTTCTGCAGCTCAGGCGCCTCAATGGAGTGAGGCGCCTCACTGGGCTAGGCGCCCAGATGGATACGGGCGCCCCAAGTGAAAGGCAAAACAGAACCATCGAAGCAAACTACCACGAAGCCTCTGGACCAAGTCAGCCTAGGCGCATATGTTAACACAGGCGCCCCCATCAGCCCAGGCGCCCCAGTGAAGGGGATAAGCGCTGACCGAGCCTGCAGATTGGAATTCTCGTAGGAGAGGCCACGTGTCAGGCGCCCCCATCGATACAGGCGCCCCTATGGCTACTATATAAGGGGGTTCACCCCCAATGCTTCAGTACAACTTCTTCCAACTGTTTTCTCCAAGCGCTTTGCTCCAAAAAGCCTCGTGCTCACGTCTCAAGCGCCAATGACGACCCGCGGCTCAGATTTCATTACTTTTTCGTCGTCGGTATAAATTTTGTTAAAGTACTATACTTAATTTCATATTATATTCTTATACTTATTTGTGCGAATTATAGAATTGCCCAAAGTAAGCGGTCAAGGAGCGTGGGCCTTGTAGTAGGAGTCGATCTAGGCTCCGAACCAAGTAAAAGAAACTTGTTAGCATTGATTTTGTTTTTCCGCTGCGCAATCGCTCTAACTTTTAATACAAAATTCTTCGATCGATATTCACCCCCTCCCCCTCTATCGATTTTCTCTGATCCAACATGATCAAGGATAAGAAGAAACATTGAGGAGAAATCACACTTTAGGAAAAGTTGGATTTCGTGCCAATCTTGGGATCCGGAGTACATTTGTTTGGAAACGTATTTTTCCCAAGTAGACATTGGCTCCACAAATCTCCCCACGAAATTTTAGATTTTTTGGAGATTTGTGGAATTATTTAGGCATTTCTAAAATTGGGCTGAAAACCTGAAATACAGGTATCAGTCAACTGATCTCAGCTCAGAAACATTCTGTGAGTTTTGGCAGTCGACAGCCCCAGGGGCAGTCAACTAATCCATTAGGGTTAAATAGAAAAGGATATTGGATAATAGGATATGACCTTAAAATTAAATCCTTGATTATACTCCCTGAACAAAGGTTTGCCTCATGGGTTAATGGTGATTATATGAAATGAGGCCATATGGATAATTCAAGGAAGATTGATAAGTGAATATTTATCTAAGGTTAAGAGATAAGAAGAAGGAGAATTTTATCATATTAAGGACACATATGGAAAAGAAAAGAACTGAGGATAATTCCTTGTGTAAATTGATAATGGTTAGAATTGGCAAACACAAGGAATCATGAATTGAGTTCAAAATTGATATAAAATGTCCATCTTTAAGGAAATTAGAGAATTGTACCAAAATCCAAGTACATTTGATACTTTCATGAAACAATATCTTTCTAGGATAGGGAATATCCTAGCAAATGTGCTTGCAAACCTTTAGAGTTTTCAAGGTTTTGTTGAGTTCTTTTTGGCACTAGGGATAAGGTTGCTTGGGGCAATTCTTTGATAGTGTCAAAGGTAGAAGAACAAGGGTGTTAAGTTGGGTAGAACTTAACCGGTATCAAGGTGTTAAGTTGGGTATAACTTCACATAGGTAAACTGAAAATTGGGAGAAGGCATAGGTTAAGGGGGAGGTTGCCTCCTAGTTGTCTTAATTTTCATAGAAAATTTTTGGGTTTTGTGTCAAACTTGGGAATGATGATAGATACATGGTTGGATGTATTTTTCCCAAGTTGGTATAGGTACCACAATGTTCTCCAAAAAATTTGGAAATTTTTGGAGATTTGTGGAATTTCTGGCGCAATTCTGAAATTGGCCAGAAAGACTGAATTTCAGAGTATCAGTCGACTGCCAACAGGGGCAGTCGACTAGTTAGGGCTGGTGTGGGTATCCAGCAACTGACTTGTGACCAAATGATGAAAAACAAGTATATGGGGGTCTAGTACATTGTGTTTAGGATCATTAGGGATTAAAAGAACCGATAATTGGGATATTATTGGGGTCTTTTTGATGTATGGCAAAGGGGGAGAAGTGTTGGGTTTAATTTGGGAAACCAAACACACCTTTGCATGAAACCCTAGGTTTAGGGGGACCTAAGATTAAGCGGGAGCATGATTGCTCCATTCTTGGAGTAAGGGGGACCTTGGAGAGGTTCTTAAAAAGCCTTTGTAAGTCCAATGTAGGGGGAGCTTTGGAGAAGCTTTAAAAAGCCCATTTTGGTGAAAAGTCCTAACTTGGAGGGCTAGGTGTGGAAAAGTCCTAACTTGGAGGGTTAGGTGTGACAAAGTCCTAACTTGGAGGGTTAGGTGTGAAAAATTCCTAACTGGGAGGGTTAGGTGTGGGGAGCCTTGGGATAGGTTTTAAAAAGCCTGTTTCGGAAAATTCCTAACTTGGAGGGTTAAGTGTGGGATGCCTTGGGAAAGGATCCATGTATGCATTGCATATGCATTGACGATGTAAGTCCAAGATAGAGTCTTGGCAACGTAAGTCCAGTTGTTTGTTTAGCATGTTTGTTATCTATTATTATTTGTTTTCCCTAACTTAAACGTATTGCCAAACATCAAAAAGGGGGAGATTGTTGAGGCAATCTGTGATCCGAAGTGATCATGAGTTTTGATGTTTGGGCAAAGGGTTTAAGTTAGGTTTACCCTTGTGTATTTGATATGTGTATGTGAGTGTGCAGGTTGTTCAGGTTACTCATATTGATTCAGCTGGACGACCTCGGTACGGTGAAGGGTGACATGGAGACAAGCTGGAGGCTTGTGTGTGCACCTGAGGGACCTTGGTAGAGCAGGGACGATGAGCTGACGGGCGCGGACTTCGAGGCATGAGTGAAGGATGGCATGGAGGCAAGCTAGAGGCTTGTGTGCATCCGAGGGACGGGAGCCGAAGATGAAGAGGGCGCAAAGGCAATAGTCGAGGTTGTTGGTGAGGAGTCAGTTGAGTCATGAGGGTACGAGTGTTGTGTGATTATACTCGGGAAATCCTAGGGTTCGAGTGCAGAGTGAAATGTACTCGGGAAGGGTGGCCTTAGGTGTGTGAGTGGACCAGTTGACTGCCCTGGGAGGTAGTCGACTGATGAAACTCATAGAATATTTTTGGCTGGGGACCAGTCGACTGCTCTGGGAGCAGTCGACTGGTAAAGTCAAAAACTAGTCAGAGCAGTCGACTGGTAAAGTCAAAAACTAGTCGTTGCAGCGAGCCGTTGGACTGCTGTTTGGCTGGCACCAGTTGACTGGTAAAGGGGCAGTTGACTGGTGGTGAGGGTTTTCAGCCCGAGTCCTATTTAAGAGGACTTCGTGTTGGCTGAAAGGTTTGACGAGTTTGGTCTTGGTTAAAGGCCAAACAGTAGTCTTGGTGCTCAGGTGTTGTCGAAGTGCTGTAGCGAGGTTTCTCCACCAACAAGGAGCGACAAGGGCTAGCCGGAGGTTATCCGAGGAGTGATCCACCGAAGGATTCTTGGATTAGTCACCCTTCGGGGTGGATACCAAGTAAATCTCTCTTGTTAGCATTGTTTACATTATTAGTTTTGTTGTATTGTATATTTCGCTTGCGCAACTAACCGTGTAGGAAGAAAGAGTTCGAAAAAGTGCTATTCACCCCCCTCTAGCAACCGGATCGATCTAACACTCGAGACGTCCGTTCGTCAACCCGTCTCTACTTCTGTCTGCAGCTCCCGACTGGCTAAGGCTTCTGCCCGATCTTCCGGATCAGGAGTTCGGTGCCCTGTCCACAACCAGGACTTATTGCCGAACCCTCAGTCAGTTCTTCGGTGCCCAGTCCACGACCAGGACTTATTGCCCAACCCTCGGTCAGGATTTCGTGCCTAGTCCACGACTAGGACTTATTGCCCAACCCTCGGTCAAGACTTCGTGCCTAGGTTAACTAGGACTTTGCTTTACCTTGATAAAGACCTCTTTTGCTAGTCATATTAATCCTGACTAGACTTCTCTTCTGCCAAACATCAAGTCCTGTTTGGCTTACTCCTTGGTCTAACTGACCAACCCTGGGTTTTTTGCTAAACATCATATCCTGTTTAGCTAACCCTTGTTCTGACTAATCAAACCTCAGTATATTAACCAGATTTAATCTAGGTTTGATCATCCTGCCAAACATCAAGTCATGTTTGGCTTACCACCTTAACCAACCCTGGGATCTGGTTGACTTTGCCAAACATCAGATCTTGTTTGCCTAAACCTTTGTCAACCAGATCAATCCTAGGTTAACCCTACCAAACATAAGGTCTTGTTTGGTTTAACCCTTGATCACTTTGACTAACCCTTACCATGTCTAACATATATAACTAACTTAAGTATATTGTTAAACATCGAAACATTAGAGGAAGACATCACTGATGCATCTTGCACCAACAATCTCTCCTATTTTGATGTTTGACAATAACTTAAGTTAGATTAGGTCTAAGGGTTAAATCTCGGTTTAATCCTTTGGGAGAAATTGAAAAAAAATCTAACTCCAACCCTTCTCTCCGCCTTTGATAGACATAAAAAAAAAATTACAAAAAATTTGCACCGACAATGAGATTTATAAAAATATATATAACTTAAGTCTTTTTCCCTTTATAAGATCATTTCTCTCCTCCTTTTGAAAATATTTAGGATAAATTTTTGAATGCATATATAATTTTTGAAAAAATTTCAAAACTCTTCCCCCTTTTTGAGAAAAACTACGTACTTGGTTTATATAAATAAAACTTAATTACACCAACAATAGGGGGAAAATATATATGTTAATAAATTGAACTTCCCTAAGACTGACAACAATCCTAGGAATCTTGTTGATCACAAGAAAATTCCTATGTGTCTTAGGGATGAATATATTTTAAAAAAAATTGTTTTGAAAATATAATAATTTTCTTGATTTGGTTTCTTTTCCCGTTGTTAACTACAAAAAAATTTTCCTAAGTGTCCTGGAAAATTTTTCAAACTCAAGATGAGATGAATTTTTAAAGACTTTGTTCAAAAGATGGAAAGATTTTCACAAAGTCTTTTTTAAGATTGAGAAAAAATGATTTTGAAATGATAGTGTTTTGAAAAGAGAATAATATGTTTTCAAAATGATTTTGAAAATATACTGTATGAAAACATAATATTTTTGAAATATTTAATAGTTCTTTTAATTTGACCTCCCCTAAACCTATCACAGTCTTAAAAAAGCTTGTTGACTACATGTGATCTTCCACTGAGTCTTAGAGTTTGATTCAAATGAAAAGAATTATCTAATAATTTTTCAAAAAAAAAATCAGAAAACAGAATCAATTTCTTTTGACTAGAACTCCCCTTAAACCTGACACAATCTTAGGAATCCTTAGAGATCATTTGTAGTGACTCGGCCCCTCTAGCCCCATTCAGGTGACTCTCTAGGCCAGGCCCTACGGTCTTCCCACCCCTGGCAGTGGGTTTTTGCCTTCCCCAGATTCGAACCCTAGACCTCCAGGTCAAGTACAAAGGTTCCTTGAATCTGGTAGTCAATTGAGCCGCTACCAGGATTCATAAACTCTAGTACTTAGCCTGGAGGTCTAGAGTTCAAATCCTGGGGAAGGCAAAAATCCATTGGCCAGGGGTGGGAAGACCTAGTGAGTAACGATACGGTCGACAGTCGACGACCTAAGGGGTCGTCAAAGATGGGTCGCCAAATGTTGATTTGGCCGACAATGGGGGCCGAGTCGTTACAATAAAAAGGCACCTTTTAATGTAGCGACTCGGCTCCTCTAGCCCCATTCGGGCAGCTCTCTAGGCTGGGCCCTACGGTCTTCCCACCCCTGGCAGTGGGTTTTTGCCTTCCTCATATTCGAACCCTAGACCTCCAGGTTAAGTACAAAGGTTCCTTGAATCTGGTAGCCATGTGAGGGCTCACTTGGCTACCAGATTCGAGGAACCTTTGTACTTGACCTGGAGGTCTTGGGTTCGAATCTGGGGAAGGTAAAGACCCACTGCCAAGGGTGGGAAGACCATAGGGCCCGGCCTAGAGAGCTGCCTGAATGGGGCTAAAGGGGTCGAGTCGCTACATCATTAAGGATATTTCCTATGTGTCTTTAGAGTTTATCCAAATCAAAAGAGCAATTAGCACATTTTTGAAATAAGTTTTGAGATAATATTATAGTTTTCAAGGAAATAATTTTTGAAAAATATTTTGAAGGATATAATAAGTTTTTGAAACATTTTTTGAAAATGTATTTTGAAATGATGATATTTTTAAAACATATATCATTTTAAAATATCTAAATTTTCAAAAAGAATAATTTTTGAAATGATGATTATTTTTAAGACCATTTTGAAAAGATATAAATTTTGAAAAACATAATTTTGAAAAAAAAAAACTCCCCCTGAACCTGACACCTTCTGGCTACCCTTATTAACTACAAGGACCTCTACCTAAGTATCTTAAGGGACTCTAATGTTGACTTAAAAGGCTTGTGTCTATGTGCGTAGGTCAAACAAATTTTGAAAAGATATATAAATTTTTGAATACGTATTTATAAATAAACAATCAGGCAAGCATGAAATTCATAAAAATATTATTATGTTTAAACATTATTTTGAAAATATATTTTTAAGAAAATATCCTAAAGATTTTGAAAACATTTTGAAAAACATTTGTCAATTAATTAGTCCTTAACATCTCACCCATTCTAAATGTCTCAATACAAGCAAGCATGGTTGCCTTATGGGTGTATTGTGAGATGCTTGAATCATTTTTCTCAATTTAATTTATAGATTGATTGACCTTGAGTTAGATTCAATTTTTAACAATTTATAATTTAAAAGCATATTTCAATAATTGACATCCAGGTCTTGGCGAGGCATAAGGTCTTCTTTCGCCAAAGCCTTATTGGATCATCAATCCATTCCTTAGACAAAGCCTTTTAAAGAAAAAATACCTTTATTTTACTCTTTGAAAAAATCTGGTCTAACTAGTCTAAGATGTGGCGAGGTAGCTTCAGCTAGTTCCACTTAGCTAGGCCAAGCTTCCCTAACGTACTATCATCTCGCCCCATCCTGGTACTATGTTAGACAAGTATCAATCAATCTTTTTCCTATCTAACCGTTCTAAATTAAGCATGAAAAGTAAACTAGCATTTATGACATGGCAGATATATATAAACGAATGCATGTACATGGCATTTATACATGAGTCAAACAAATCAAAACATTTTATTAGATTTCAAATAATGTATCAAATTCTCGATTTGAAACATATCGTGTGAATTTGCAAATATGCCAACCCACTTTGACATATTTATTGTTATTTAGTTGGATGTTTCGGTTGGTTAGGATTTTATTTGGTTTCATATCTAAAGGTAATTAGTTAGAACTTAGTTCGTGTATTTTGTTGAATTAAGGATTGAATTGTTAATTAAGATTAAAATTATTACGAATTAAGTAGGATTAAACTTATTAAGAATTAATTAGGGTAAAAATTGTTAGAAATTAATTAGAGTAAAAATTGTTATGAATTAATTAATTAGAGTTAAAATTGTTAAGAATTAATTACTTAGAGTTAAAATTGTTAAGAATTAATTAGAGTTAAATGATTAAGAATTAATTAGAGTTAGAATTACTATGGATTAATTAGAGTTAAAATTATTATGGATTAATTAGAGTTAAAATTATTAAGAATTAATTGATGTTATTAAAGTTAAGAATTAATTAAGAATTAATTAAGGTTTAGGAATTAATTAAGAATTAATTAAGGTTTAAAAATTAATTTAAGTTGTTAAGAATTAATTAGGATTTAATTATTTGAATTTAAGATTTAATTAGAATTTTAGCTATTAAGAATTAGTGTTTAAATTATTTAAAAATTAATGTTGCAGTTATTAATTAAAGATTAAATTGTTGATAGTTTTGGGTCTAGTTGCATCATTTTTATTAATTCAAAAATATCTGAATAATCTACTTTTTTTTCATTCAATTCTTCAAGTTTATCTAATACTTTTGCTTTGTTTGAATTTTTGTAGACTTTATTAAATGTAGCTTTAATTCTAAGAAATTCTTTTTCCTCCACTTCCTCATTATCAAAATTATATTATTCTTCATCTTCGTAGTAGGTAGAGTAATTTTCATGGTTGTTTATTAAATTTGTAGTATTATATTCCAGATCAATAACATTAACTAAGAATTGACTATCATCTTTAATATTATCTTCAATATTATCTAGAGTTTTATCTTTAATATTCTCAGAATTAATTTCAGAAATATTAGAATTAATAATAATTTCATTATTATCCTCAAAATTTTCAAAATTGATAGTAATATTAATTAAGGTATTATCGTTATTAATTGAAATATTGTCATTCTTAACATTATCAAAAATTAAAGGATTATTAATTTCAATTTTATCTTTATCTTCAGAATTATCAACAATATTATTATTATTCATATCAGCATTATCAGATAAAATATTAAAATTAATTCTAAAAATTATTGCATTGATATTAATGATTAAAGAATTAATGTCCGATATTTTAGTATTATCAATATTTGGTAATTTGTCATTCAATAACTTAAGTTGATTATGCAAAAGATCTAGTTTATCCGAAAAATTAACAGAGTTATCTAAATTATCAAAATTACTGTATACCTGTGTAGGAATTTGAAAATTATTGCCAATATAAACTTTTTATACCTTGGTCAAACACTGATTCTTGTAGTATCCGTGCTTTTGACATTTGAAGCACTGGATATGGCTCTTGTCCCTCCGAACTCCTAGCGCTAGTACCTCCCTTGCCGCCGATGGTGAAGAACAATTATTACTAGTAGGACACTGGTTTTTATAGTGTCCTCTCTCCCTGCACTTAAAACATATTATATGAAACTTGAATTTTGACATAATTAAGAAAAATACTTGATTCACCCCTGGCTCCCCCTCAATTCCTAGCTTCTTTGCTCCGTCGGTTGTTAGTCCGGTGAAGAGCTACCAGGCTTTGATACTACTTGTAGGATCGATGCCGTCAATAGAGGGGGGGTGAATATCGACTCGAACATATGTCGGAAAGCTTCGTCTTTTAAAAAGAAACTTGGTCGCAACTGAGAACGTTGATTCCAAGGCAGTGGACGCTTCAATAAAAATCTCCTTATAGCGGAGAAGCCTTACAACAAAAGCACGCTCAGAGATTTTACAAGTGAATTAATTGCCTCTCTAAAGCTAAAACTCTAAGCCTATTTATAGCCTAAGAGAATAAATCTGGATTGTTGATTGTTGATGAATTTTCTCTTGGTCGTTGATCCATGGATGTAATCTGGACGGTTGATTATGGATGGGATTAAACTGCATCCATTAGATCTTTTAAGAGATAATGTTTAATTAAAACTTTATCTTCTGTCCAAGACATTACTGTTGTGATCTCCAATTTATTGTATTTGCCTGCAACCCAAGTGGTAAGTATGGAGTCATGTGTTGCCTGAGGTTTCGGGTTTGAATCCGTTTAGCAACAAATAAATCTCCTCTTTATAAGGAGTTTTTTGGTTCTTCGACTTCTGGATGATTTCTGGTCAACGGGAGTTAGGCTCACCCGAACTTGACTCCGGCCTTTTGCCCCTCGAGCGTGCTTCCTCCCGGCTTCCCATTCCTCGGATGTCGCGCACACCCTTCTCAATCCATCGGCATACTCTTTCACATCTTCCACGTCCCTCGGATTGCGCCGAGCCCGTCGGCTCACTTCCCCGCACAATCCTTCTCATTCGTTACGTCTTACGCTCGACATCCTCCGTACCTAAGCTCCAGCACACTTAGTAGAGGGATTAGAAAACACAGGACCTAACTTAACCTAGTTGATCACATCAAAACTAACCGGGGTACCAACACTCAAGTGGATAAAGTTTTATCTATCTGAACGGCTAACTCAATGATAACTTTTGACTCATTGGAGGTGCCTCAGTTGATCCAGGGAACCTTTGCACCTATTGCATTTAGGGTGCCTTCAAGTAGTAGTACGGTGCCTTCAACAAGAAGTAGGGCATCCTCAGTTTGACTTTGGGTGCTTTCATACCTTAGGCTCGCAGCTCCAAAGTCAACATTTGATGTTGACTTTATCTTTCGATCGTTTGGATGATTTTAGGTTGTACAAAGTTGAGGTCACCCGAATGCAACTCCAGTTTTCTCCTTGGGCAGGCTTCCTCCCCACCTTCTCGTCCCTCAGACGCCATGCACTCCTTCTCGTTCATCGGTATACTCTTTCACATCCTCTGTGTCTGTTGAATGCACCAAGCCCTTCGGCTCCCTTTTTCATGTCATCCTTCTCATCTACTACATCATCTGCTTGACTTCTTGTTCTCCTATGCTCTCACACGGTTAGACACAATGATCAAACTAAGTAGGACCTAACTTGACTCGGTTGATCGCATCAAAACCGACCCAAAGTACTTGCAATCTCTCATTTTTTGATGTGTATCAACTTGAGTTATGTTAGGGTAAACAAACACATAAAATAACATTCTTTTATAAAAATAATAAAAACTAAATATGCAACTTAGCATAAATAATATTAATATTGCAATGAAGACCTCCCCCTTAACTTAACCCCAATACTTTTCCCGCTTTGATCACACAAAAAATACGGAATGTTTGATAAAATTTTCCAAAAATTTTGAAAAATATCTAAAGTACTCGCCCCCCCCCCCCCCCCTTAATGAAATTTATGTTCAACATGTAAATCCCAAAAATAAAAAAATTAGACTTGTCAAATAGATTTTTCAAGTAACTTTGAAATTTTAATAGTAATTTATTCATTCTTAACTACTAGACATGCATAAAAAAAATCTAATAGTTTAAAACATATTTGGGGATCTAATATAAATCTTCACCGATAGGATTTATCAAAAATTTGGGCGGAATATAATTTTTGTATACTTTTATGATTTGACCCCTATAGTTGCTCAAATACCAATTAAGCCCCCTATAATATTTAACTCTAATTTTTGCGAGACTTTTGAATTTAAGTATGCATGAGTATTTTCTAAATTTTCTGACTATTCTATCAAATTATCATTTTCAATTCTTAGTTGATGTCACGCCCCGAGACCTAGGAGCCGCTGATCCAATAGAAAATCGGACAACATCTCCCCTGTCCGGCGGATAATTTACACATACACACAACATATATAATATCACCACGCAGTTTAAATAGGCCTCAGGCCTCAAATCCAAACAGAATAACAATATATACGACCAATTACTCATAAAACCAAAACACGAACTTACCTGAGCTACCAGGGGGCAGGAACACAGCAAAACCACACACACAGTCCAACATAGGACTCAAAAGTACAATCCCATAAAGCAAACCACAAACTACAAGTCCACGATAATCCAATGTAACGAAATAAAACATAACATGGTCCGAAAACAAAAAGTAACATATAAAACCAAAATCGAGTGTAGTCACAAGCACGGGACTGGCGACTCGGACCCTCCTGGCAGATATCAACCTGAAATCAGAAAGTATGGCAACGGTGTGAGTCCAAATAAACTCAGCGGATACCCAAACAGATATGCATAGTACGTTATACAATAAGAGTCTACGCTGATACAGTCTCATATGAATGATAGAAAAAGGAGTATACACTGAAGATACTGAATAAAGGTACATACCAGAATCCATCTATCCTGTAGAGGGGTGAAATAAATGTTGGATCGATTCCGCACGCTAGAGGGGGTGAATAGCGTTTCTTCAATTCTTTTCACCTACGTTGTTAGTTTGCGCAACGGAAATACAAACAAAATCAAACAAATAATGATAAACAATGCTAACAAACCTAATTTACTTGGTATCCACCTCGGACGGGTGACTAATCCAAGAATTCGTCGGTGGATCAATCCTCGGATAACCTCCGGCTAGCCCTCGTCGCTCCTTGTGGGTGGAGAAACCTCGCTACAATCCCAAGCAAACCTCTGAGCACAAAGACTACTATCTTGCCTTTAACCAAGACAAGATTCGTCAAAAATCTCAGCCACCACGAAGTCCTCTTTAAATAGGACTCGGGCTGAAACCCTCGCTACCAGTCGACTGCCCCCAGGGCAGTCGACTGGTCCCAGGGCTGAGACATTTCTATGAGTTCCATCAGTCGACTTCCCCCAGACCAGTCGACTGGTCTACTCACCCACCTAAGGTTACCCTTCCTGAGTACATTCCACTCCGCACTCAAACCCTAGGATTTCCCGAGTACAATCACACTGCACTCGTACTCTCACGACTCGACTGACTCCTGCTCTGCAACCTCGACTGTTGCCTTCGCGCCCTCTTCATCTTCGGCTCCCGTCCCTCGGATGCACGCAAGCCTCCAACTTGCCTCCATGTCATCCTTCACGCATGCCTCGAAGTCCACGCCCATCAGCTCATCATCCCTGCTCTCCAGGTCCCTCGGGTGCACACAAGCCTCCAGCTTGTCTCCATACTACCCTTCACCGTACCGAGGTCGTCCAGTCAAGTCAATATATGTACCTGTACAACCTGCACACTCAACATACACATATAAGAACACAAGGGTAAACCTAACTTAAACCCTTTGCCCAAACATCAAAACACTTGGTCACTCCGGACCACAGATTGCCTCAACAATCTTCCCCTTTTTAATGTTTGGCAATACGTTTAAGTTAGGGAAACAAGATAGTAGTCAAATAGTAAAATAATGCATATGCAATGCAAAACTGGATCCTATCCCAAGGCATCCTACACCTAACCCTCCAAGTTAGGACTTTTTCGAAACGGGTTTTTTAAAACCTATCCTAAGGCTCCCCACACCTAACTCTCGATGTTAGGACTTTTCAACACCTAACCCTCCAAGTTAGGATTTTTCACCAAAACCGGGCTTTTTAAAGCTTCTCCCAAGCTCCCCATACATTGGACTTACAAAGGCTTTTTAAGAACCTCTCCAAGGTTCCCCTTAAGCCAAGAATAGAGCAACCATGCTCCCCCTTAATCTTAGCTCCCCCTAAACCTAGGGTTTCTTGCAAAGGAGTGTTTGGTTTCCCAACTTAAATCCAACACTTCTCCCCCTTTGCCTAACATCAAAATGAGCCCAACAATATCCCAATTATTGGTTCTTTTAATCCCTAATGATCATAAACAATGTGTATAACCCCCCCCCCATACACTTGTTTTGCATCATTTGGACACATACCCAACTGCTAAAACTTAATTCAGCCTTTACCAGTCAACTGGCTGATAAGTACCATTTTTATTGATTATTTGAGTTGCTAAAATCCATGTTTGACCTATGTTTTTATTGTTTAATTGTGAAATTGCCCTAGGTTTTAGAACTTACCTTTATTTTGGACTTAATTGTAAATTTACACATATTTGGATTATTTGGCCACTAAATTCTTGATCTATTTTGTAGGCATGAAAGGTTCATGGATCTAGGGCATATTGGGTCGAACTTGAGTCGGAATTTACCCGGATCGAGTTATCAAGATTATGATTAAATCTGGGTCGTCCGATTCAAAAGCGGCTAGATCTGAGCTATCCGGGACCATCTAAAGCAATCCAAGCTAGGATTAGGGTTGATCAAACACTCTGATCAAGATCTGAAGGTTTCATCCCAATCAGAGCTCAATCAATCGTTGGATCAAGCTCGGAGGGCTCTAGATCGTCCATTCAAAGATTAAGATGATCTGGACCATCCGTTTTACATCTGTAGGATCCGAGCTACCACAAGGCAGATCCTGACCCCTGATCAACATCCTCAAAGTTTGGCTCAAATCAGAGCAAGATCAGCCGTTGGATTTCATCCAATCAATCTGGACCATCCACTGATATGTATTTAATCAGAAACGTGCCCTAGTCTTCCTCATCGCGTCTTCGCCGCAGTTTTCATTTCTTCGTTTTGTTCTTCAACTGTTCTTCAGATTTTCTTCAATCCGAGGCGTGGCCACCTCAATTTCTTCACTAGATCATGTTCTAGATCATTAGGAAGACTCATCCGTGAAGTTTCCAGCCTCAATTTGCCCAAGAAACAGGGTTGTTGAGAGGTTTTCGTAGTTCTGCCATTTGATGACTTCGGATCGGCTGTGCTCCACTTCCATCCATCTGAGCTATCTAGAGGGGTTCCCTAGATTGCTTGGAGCATCCCCGACTCACCATCGCACGCGGACGCAGTTAAATCCAAGAAATCGAATGGAAATTTCAGATTTGAGCAAGTTGAGCTGAATTCAAGCGCAGATTGAGTTTTCTCACTGATTTGTTGAGCTTGCGGGTTCGAGGCTCACCCTTGCGTGACGAACAAGGAGTACTTGAGCTAGGGAGAGATTGAAGATTAGTTTACTTGGTTAATTTTCATTGTTTGTAGCTGTAATTTCATTTCTGCACTTGGTTTCGGTTCTGTTTCGTATCAGGATACTTAGATTTGGTTTTCTGAATTGTTTAGCTTAATTAGGTTTTTAATCTTCAAGTTAAGTAATTTAGGAGCGTGTTTAGTGAACAATAGCTTCTAGTTTCAGTTTATTTTGGCTTATTTTGCTTGCGTGCCATTTAATTGTTGCGTATCAGCCATATTCTGAAATTCCAGCTTGGTTTCTGATTTTTACAGTTTCTTTCCAATCCGAATAGTATTTCGATTATTCCCTGCATTTGAAGATCGCATCTAGTATGATGATACATTAAAGTTGAGTTTGTTTTCCCTTCAATTCTATTTCTGAACTTTCAGCTCAGCCCATGCGTATCAATTCTTCCAACTTCATTTCTGCAGTTTAGTTGTTCATTCCTGCAAATTAACTTCAGTTCTGAACACCTGTTTCAGTTTGGTTACCTGAGATTCTAATTGTCATTGCTGCAAGTTTATCTCAGTTCTGAAATCGTGATCCACTTTTGATTGCTTCCGAATTTCAGTTCCATTCCTGTTGTCTTTCAGTTCACTTTGCATTGTGTATCAAGCTGCAAGTCAGCTGCTCATTTCCGAAATTGAGCCAAGTAATCGTGGGGTCTTCTTTAAGCTTTTCTAAACTTAGACGAAGGACTCGAACTCAGCTTGCCCTGATCGTTTGTCCGAAATCGAATTGATCTGCATTTCTGAAATTGAACCTGCCTTGACAGTTTCTGAATTATGCTGAATGTTGTTACTGAATTTTTGTATCAACTTCTCTTCTGCGTATCAACTTGAAGATTTAAGTGGTTTGTGCTTGAGCTGTGATTTCCATTTATTCATTTGAGTTTAGCTCTAAATCCTAGTTTGACTTCCAATTTATTTTGACTATTAATCCAGTTTTCTACAGCCTAGTGTGCATTTCTGCAACTTACCTCAGTGATTCGGAATTGCAGATCCATTGCAATCGAAACTAGTTGTGTTTGCATCCCGCTTGTATCAAGTTTAGTGTTCATGACTACAAATTGGGTGAAAGTTCCTGCATTAGTATCAACCGAAAACTCTGTTGTTAGCACTTAATTGCAATTGGAATTCAGATTGCTTTTCTACATTCGGTTGAGTTGCTTTGGTTAATTCGGTTGCCATTTGATTGAGCTATTACTTGCCATCTATCTCTTAATTCATTTGTGTAGTTTTCCTTTCTTTTTCTTATGCTTCCATTCCGAATTCACAACCTAAAATCCAATTCACATTCGAAACCCAAAATTCACAAATGACACATAAACACAAGCGCGAATCACACAACATCAAATAGTCCCCAGGAAAAATACGACCTGTGGCCCCTTTACTACGTTTTCATATTTTGATTGCAAAAAGGGTTTCCAGCATTTTATTTATAAATTCTAAATTCTGATTGGACCCACATTCGTGACAACTTAACCATAGTATTCCGGGTCCGTCACTGGCCAAATGGGCAGTTGACTGATACTCTGAAAAACAGAAATTTCAACTTTTCTGGCCAAATTCAGAAATGCGCCAAAAATTTCACAAATCTCCAAAAATCCCCAAATTTTGTGGAGACATTTGTGGTACCCATACCTACTTGGGAAAAATACATTCCAAAATGTATCTAACACCACTCCCAAGTTTGACACAAAACCTAAAACTAGCTAAAAAATTCAATAGAACCTTGACCTAAAGTCCTAGTTTTGGTTTCCTCTTGATGTCTTTGCCCATGCCAACCCACAATGCATCCCTAGCATTGATTTACATGGCAATTACACATCAAAAATCAATTTTCATGCAATATGGCCCCAGAGTCATATTTCCATGCATGAAACTCAAAAACACCGTGCCAAAACCCAAGAATTGAGACTCAAGTCCATCTCCAATTCCTTTGACACACTCCATGGTCCATCTAGACCTCTAGGAGGAACCCTCCAAAGATCCATTCACCATATATCCCAAAGGCTCCTAGAGCTCCCCCTTGAGCTCTTAGCCCTAGCCACCTCCCTAGATGACTCAACCATCACTAGGCCACATCGGTGTTCCACCGGTGACTCTTGGCCTACAAACTTGACACTCTTAACCTTAGACACCTCGTCTTTGGTTAAGTCCTTCTTTTTCCCTTTAAATGGCATCCCTTTGCCATTTTTGGACTCCCCCTTCTTACCATAATCATATGCTATCCTAGCAAATCTCTTTCCCTTGGCATGGGAGACCTTAGATCGGTATCCTAGACCCGATCTATCATTGGTGCGGTTTAGGCCACCCAACACCATATCCAAACCCTTAGATCCAACCGTGAATCTTTCTAGGGTCTTTTCTAATTTATCAAGTCTTGCCCTCAAGGCTTGATTTTCCCTTTCTAAGTTTTGAACCTTTGAGTCCATATGTCCACTTTGGACATTCCTAGACCTTCCCTCCTTTCTAGGCACATTTCTTCCCTTCTTGGGCTTAGTGCCTTGATCCTTTGATACAAAGGTCCTAGATTTACCATGATGCATGCTTTTCCTAGGGTTATGATCTACCTTGTTAACCCTAGTTCTATCATTATATCTAAAACCATGGTTATGCACAAGCAGACAATTTTCATTAATACTAGCATGCATGGATGAATGGTTAATTCTATTTTTATCATGCAAGGAGGATCTTGAATTTAAATTGCACTTTAACCTAGGGTTAGGAATTACTTCCCTTACCCTTGGAATTCCTCCTTGTTGTGAGCTTCTCTTCTTCCTTTGCTCTTTCTCCCATCTCCTCAAGTGCTCCATCTTCTTGAGCTCTCCTCTCTTTGGGCACTTGTTGTGGTAGTGCCCTAGCTTACCACACGTGAAACATCTAATTCTTTTCTTCTTCTCTTAGGCTTCCCCAATCCTACACTTCATGTTAAATTTAAATGAATTGAAATGGGTCTAGATTTTACCTCCATTTTACCTTTCGGGCACTTGTCCTTGTAGTGCCCCTTTTCGTTGCACCCAAAGCATGTTATATGATCCTTTGATTTGGCTTTGATGGAGGTGGAGACTTGGTTGACTTCTTTTTCAACCTTGGATGACGTTGATGCTTCCTCTTGTTCTTGTATGGTCGAGGGTCTCTCCTCCCCCTCAATCCTTGAGATGGAGACCTCTTCCTCTTCTTCTCCTTTACTCAAGGAAGTGGATGATTCTTCACTTGATTGTTCATCCTCTTGGACTCTTGAGCTCTCTTCCTCGGGTTCTTCCACTAATTAACCTCGTGTAGAATTTTCATGAATTTCTTCTATCTTTCTCCAAAGATCATGTGCATTTTGATATTCTCCTACACGATTCAAAACATTAGTAGGCAAAATATTAACCAAAATATTGCTTACCTTCTCATTGGCCTTGCTTGTTATTGTTGCTCCTTGGTCCAATACCTAGGTCGGAGCTTCTTTCCATGCTTGTCCTTAGGGGTCTCGAATGGCTCTTCTAGCACCATTACGCACTCCCAATCCATGCCGAGCCACATCTTCATTCTAGTTTTCCAATACACAAAGTCTTCATGCTCGTATGGTGGTGGTGAGTTGATATCGTCTCCTAGCTTGTCTTCCATTGTTCTTCTTCTCTAGCGTGTGCTCCCTTGGCGATTAGTCCAATCAAGAGCGGTCCTTCGCTCTGATACCAATTGTTGGATCGATTCTGCACGCTAGAGGGGGGTGAATAGCGTTTCTTCAATTCTTTTCACCTACGTTGTTAGTTTGCACAACGGAAATACAAACAAAATCAAACTAATAATGATAAACAACGCTAACAAACCCAATTTACTTGGTATCCACCTCGGACGGGTGACTAATCCAAGAATTCGTCGGTGGATCAATCCCCGGATAACCTCCGGCTAGCCCTCGTCGCTCCTTGTGGGTGGAGAAACCTCGCTACAATCCCAAGCAAACCTCTGAGCACAAAGACTACTATTTTGCCTTTAACCAAGACAAGATTCGTCAAAAATCTCAGCCACCACGAAGTCCTCTTTAAATAGGACTCGGGATGAAACCCTCACTACCAGTCGACTGCCCCCAGGGCAGTCGACTGGTGCCACTGAAATTCGACAGTTGCACCCCAACGTTCGAATTCTCAGCCAACTCACCAGCCACCTACCAGTCGACTGCCCCAGGGCAGTCGACTGGTCCCAGGGTTGAGACCTTTCTGTGAGTTCCATCAGTCGACTGCTCCCAGGCCAGTCGACTGGTCTACTCACCCACCTAAGGTTACCCTTCCTAAGTACATTCCACTCCGCACTCAAACCCTAGGATTTCCTGAGTACAATCACACTGCACTCGTACCCTCACGACTCGACTGACTCCTGCTCCGCAGCCTCGACTGTTGCCTTCGCGCCCTCTTCATCTTCGGCTCCCTTCCCTCGGATGCACGCAAACCGGACACGCAAGCCTCCAGCTTACCTCCATGTCATCCTTCACGCATGCCTCGAAGTTCGTGCCCATCAGCTCATCGTCCCTGCTCTCCAGGTCCCTCGGGTGCACACAAGTCTCCAGCTTGTCTCCATGCCACCCTTCACCGTACCGAGGTCGTCCAGTCAAGTCAATATGTGTACCTGTACAACCTGCACACTCAACATACACATATAAGAACACAAGGGTAAACCTAACTTAAACCCTTTGCCCAAACATCAAAACACTTGGTCACTTCGGACCACAGATTGCCTCAATAATAAATCCCTATGGAACAGGTGTAACATATAATCCAAGGTAAACAAGTCTCTAGTATATGCATGTCAATCAATTGCAGAAATCAAATGCAGCAAACAATGAACGATGCAAAATATGCACATGGTGCAATGATATGTGTCACCCCTGACACCAGTCAGATCATCATCCACCTGACATAAATGGGCGTCCGAGTGGGTAGAGTTATGATAATTGTACGCACCCTGCTATCACTGCTCCTAAGTGACCGAGTGGATAGGATGATGGCAGAGGTCACTCTCCTACCCCCAAGCAATGGGGGAGTCTCGTTCTCATCTTCTCGTGTCTCAAGACGAGAAGGGATCCCTGGCTGCTACCACGGCCGGAACCACCTTCCAAATAGTGGCCGAATGGAGCAATACAGGGGCAAATGAACACAACCTATGGTAGCCACTACCCCTGAGTGGGTATGTGTGCATATCCTTATGTAACTGACGATGGGCTCAGACTACATAGGAGTCGATGATCGTCAGCATGCAACAATGCAAGGATGGTGCATGACCCAAACACATACAACACCCACCAAGTCCTCAACTAACACATCAGTGTGCTAGGTATAGGTCTGAATCCTATATCATGGGATACAAGTAACCTACTAGGTATACTAATGAAACAACCAATGATCCATCAATGTCAAATGCGAGGGAGCATATCACTACATCTATGCACATATATATATATACATAACAACTGTTGAGACTGTATGAAGCTAAAAGGGAGATAACTTCAAGGATAAGCCACAGATATCAAGTACAGGTATACTAAAGCAGGTATAGCATATAAACTTACTGTTATCTATAACAAACCATGCATAGCAATACGACAATCTCTAAAAGATAAGTCAAGGGTACCCGCCTCAATCGTAAGATGCTCGTATCAGAAAGAACCTCCCGTCTGATAATCAACAATGCTATATCCAATCAATGCCATGTATCAAAGGCATAATGTTTAGCTACCATAATATGTAATTTATAGCTAACGAGCTATCTCAAGTAATTAGGATCTTTCTAATTATCACTATTTCATCTAATTAACCATAATTAGATGATTATCCCAAATTACCCCGATTAGATTCCATTTAGATTTTGGAACCTGGATTTATCAAGTTGACTTATTAGGCTTAAATTTCAAATTAAACCTAACCCATTCACTCTTCAAACTATCCGAATATTTCGTCTCCAAATGGAGCTCACGGCAAGCACACTCAAGTTGCTGCCAAATCCAATTTCCACGCCAATCAACCCATTCTTTTTAATAAAAATACAACTTATCCCTACAAATCAGATTAGGGTTGATACATATGATCAGTGTTTGAAACTAACACTTAATCCAAATTAAAACAAGGGGATCCCAAAATCAACAATTCGATCTAAACACTAACAAACCCATCTTACCTTAGATGGCACAAGATCAATTCAGCTCCTAAATCACAGCTTCATTAGAAATTTCAGTTCCTGATGGAACCCTAGCTCCACCAACAAAAACATACATCAACTCCAGTTCGAATCATCCCAACAGCCCACTATTTTACCCAATTCTTAGTTCATCCAAAATTCACAGAATGACATTACGGATCAAACAACAATGGCAGCATTTCATACTCACATTAGGGAATCCTTACCTGATCAATAGCCGACAGCCACTTCCCTGCTCGGATCTGGTAACACCACACGAGAGGAAAAAGATCAGATAATATCAACTCCCATAACCCAACAATCTCAAACCAAAATGCCAGATCAAGTTCTACAACTGATCTAAATAGAACTTTTCTACAGATCTACCACAATCCAAAGTTTAACTTACCTAGATCGGTTGCCGACGATCATGAGATGGGGAATATGTTGATCAATTGTGTGGCTAGGTAGTGGCGCCTGTAATCAACGATCAGACGGCACAGTCAAAGGATAAAGAAGGAGGGACGACGTCTCACAGTGGGATCGTGAAGAGGAGAGAGCAGTCACCGGGTTTCCTCTTGGTGGCGGCTGACTGAAGCAGAGTCAACGCTTGGCTGCGGCTAGGTCACGCGAAGGAGAGAAGAAATGGAGGAAGGGGCGGCGCGTCTGGCTGTGGCTGCGGCTAGGGCATGCGATGAGGAGGAAGAAGACAGCGTCGGGTCGGCGCTTGCGGCTGCGCTAGGGTTCGCGACGAGGAGAAGAAAAATGGAGGAGGAAGGGCGGCGCGTCTGGCTGTGGTTGTGGCTAGGGCTCGGGAAGATGTAATATTAAAGGGGGGAGGGGTCTTTTGCAGAAAAGCCCCTGACATTCCTCAATTTCACATTAAACCCTTAGGGTTAATGTTTTAACCATTTAACCCTCTCTTTTATTACAATCTACCTCAAATAATCTTTAGGGATAAATTATTTATCCTTTCGTAATTTAAGAGTTTATCCGAAACTCTTTACCCTAGTCCGATAACCCTAATCTTCCATTATAATTTTCAAAAAATTTATTCTACCGTTTTTTTTTGGCCGTATTTAACAGTTGAACATACAAATCTAATGGACATGCAATGGCTAATTTCTTTTTCAAATCAATATACATTGTCTTAATTTACAAAAAGATATAATCATGCATTTTATACCGTTATAAAGTTTATTAGAGGAAGTTTGCATACCGCACTTTCTATTTCTTCGTGTTCAAAATCAGATGCTCCCCCTTCATCGATGCTTCCTTCAGAAGTGTCTCCCCCTTTATTAATACTCATCTCGAAGGTTGTTTCATTTCCTCATAGTGACTTGCCATTGGTGCAAGTCTAGCATAGTCTTTGATCTCAGACTCAAATGATGACATATTGCCCCATGCTGCCTTCAGGTTCATGTGCTTGATTTGTTTGACCCTTTATTCTTTAGCTTTAGGCAATTATCCTTTATGTGTCCTTTATCATCATAGTGGTAGTATCTGAATATTCATTTTCTAGTTTTCTTAGCCTGCATCTTATTAAATTTGTTAGACATGAAAATCTTATTTGACATTCATACCATATGGGATGTTTCTTCTTCAACATCTGAAGACTCTATATCTGGTTTGACCTTCCTTGTGTTCACAACAATATTGTCCATCTTTTCTTTTCTTCCTACACACCAAGATTTGTGATGTTCAAATGTTGAAAACAAATTCCCTAACATACTTACCCTAAAGTCCATGGAAATATAGTATGAGTCAACTAATGACATCCACTCAGGTGTTCTAAAAAATAAGTCCAAAACATACCTAATCGAATCTCGGTTGGTTACCATTTTTTCGACATTCATGAATACAGTGATCAACTCCTTTATTCTTGCATGTAGTTCGGCCATCGTTTCTCCTTCTTTCATTTAGAGATTAGTTAGCTCCTTTCGGAGTAGATCTCGTCATGCTAGCTTTGTTTCTGAGGTTCCTTCATGTAGCTCCTGGATCTTCTCCCATAGTTCCCTAGCTGACGTGTACACACCGATCTGGTTGACTTCTTGAGTGGGTAATACGGTTAGCAAATGGAATCTACTTTTCATTGGCTACAAAGTTAGCTTGTTCCTTCTTCGTCCAGAGGTGCTCTTCTTTGTCTTTAGGTGTTCAAAAATGTGTTTCATTATTAAAAGCAATTCAAAGTCAATTTTGAAAAATACCTCCATCCGACATTTCCACATAGCGAACTCCCTCTCAAACTTTGGTGGGTGGATAGTGTTGGTGCAAGAAGCACCATATCGAACCTTGTTCATTTCCACATAGCGAACTCCCTCTCAAACTTTGGTGGTGGATAGTGTTGGTGCAGGAAGCACCATATCGAACCTTGTTTTGATATTGGTAAAGGATTCAAAGTTAAGTACTATTTGTGATCTAATAAAGTTACTCAAGTGTGCAGAAAATTCCTAGGAACACTAGGCATTATGTCCTGGCCGTGGGTTGGGCAACTAAGTCCTGATATAAGGTTGGGCACTAAGTCCTGATCGTGGACTGGGCACTAAGTCCTGGCCGAGGGCTGGGCACCGAAGACCTGGTTCGAGGAATTGGGCACTAAGACCTGGCCGAGGGCTGGGTACCGAAGACCTGGTTCGAGGAATTGGGCACTGAGTCCTGGTCGAGGACTGGGCACGAAGACCTGGTCAAGTGGATAGGACAAAAGTCCAACCGGAGGAGCCGGTTGGAAAAAGGTAAACTCTCCTGAGAGGAGTAGGTGAGGACGTGTTCCCCGTCGAGGGAACAGTAGGCGTCGATTCGACCTAGGGTTCCATTTGGGAGACCCGAAGTCAAAACCAAGACAGCTATCGCTGTAAATACTAACTAATATTCTTGCTTTGTTTGTTTTTGGAACTAACCTTGTATGTAGGGACCAAAGGAGTGTGTTTTTGCAGCTCAGAACGCCCCAAAGGAGAGGGGTAGGAAACTGGGCTAGGCGCCCGGGAGGTCACGGGCGCCCAAGGTCAAAGGCAAAACAGCAAAGAATAAGAATCGCTTCGAAACCACACTGGGTTAGGCGCCCTGGAGATCCCGGGCGCCCAAGGTCAAAGCCAAAGTGGTAGTCGAAGCAAAATCAGCCACGAAGCCGGCGGACTAAGTCAAGCTGGGCGCCCAGGAGGTCCTGGGCACCCCAGTCAGCTCCAGAGGCCGATTCGAAGGGGATAAGCGTTGACCGAGCTGCGGATGAAGTTTCTCCGATCTGAAGGCACGTGTCAGGCGCCCCCAGTGAATTAGGCACCCCCAGGAGCACTATAAAAGGGGCTCGACCCCGAGGCTTCAAGAACACAACTTTCCAACGCCTCTAAGATTTTCGTTCACGCGCTCTGCTCCGGCAAACTCCGATCTCGAGACTCTAGCGCCGATGACGACCCTCTGCTCCGAAGTATGATCCACACTGGGCGTCGGTAACTAAAAGTGTATTCTTTTTTACTGCAATATTCTTGTATCAAAATCTGTAAACCTTTGCGCGATTATAGAATTGCCCGTCAGTAAACTGTCAAGGACCGTGGGCCTTGGAGTAGGAGCTGACCGCGACTCCGAACCAAGTAAAAATACTTGTGTTCTTTGTGTGTTTGTTTTATTTCCGCTGCGTATTTTCTCTTATTCTTATCCGAAAAGATTTTCACGATATTCACCCCCCCCTCTATCGTGTTTCTCGATCCAACAGATAGTTGGTTCGACCATCGTCTTGTTATTTTATCTAGGGGTTAGTACTTCAAAAGTGAGCCTAGCTCTGACACCAATTGTAGGTCTCATGCATGGTGGCTGGAGGGACTGAATAGCCCTACAAGTTAGCTATAAAAAATCTCTTACTTTTTCTTAGCCAGGATGGACAATTAATTAAACAGTAAAGGCAAACATAAACAACAAGCTAAAAACTAGTAAGATGCACAAGGTATACTTGGTTGTAACCGGGAAGGTTACTAATCTAATATTTTTGAAGCTCACTAAGAATATCTCATTTATTGCAGGCAAAGAAGCCTCTTGTAGATGTTGAACAGGTCAAAAAAGACTAGGTTAATGAATTAAAATTCTTGTTGATGTCAAGTCCTAGCTTTAGAGGACTATTTATAACCCAATGAATTACATTTAGGGCACCTATATTGTGATCTTGGGCACCCTCAAGTTGATAAAGATTTATCCATTTGAACAGTAAACTCAATGATCTCTTTTGACTCGTTGGAGGTGCCTCAGTTTATCCAGGGCACTTTCACAACTTTTGCATTTAGGGCATCTTCAGTTAGAAGTAGGGTGCCTTTAATTAGAAGTAGGGTGCCCTCAGATGGACTAAGAGTGCCTTCGCTACTTAGTTTCACAAGTCCATAGTCAATTTTTGATGTTGACTTTATCCTTCGATCATTTGGGTGATTTCTGGCCATCCAGAGATGAGCTCACCAAAACCTAACTCTAGCCTTCTCCTCGAGCTGACTTTCTCTCCGACTTCTCAACCCTCGAAAGTCACACACTCCTTTCTCGTCTACCAGTGTACTCATTTGCACTTAGACATAAGGATCAAACCAACCAGGACCTAACTTGACTCAGTTGATCACATCAAAACTAACGGGATACTTATAGGATGCACCGAGCCTATCAACTGTCTTCCCGTGCGATCCTTCTATCTCACCATGTCTTTTGCTCAACTTCATGTGCTCGTAAGTTCTTGCACACTTAAACACAAGGCAACAAACACAATAAGACCTAACTTGACTCGGTTGATCACTTCAAAACAAACCCGGGGTACTTACAATCTCTCTCCTTTTATTGTGCATCAACTCGAGTTATGTTTGGGTTAAACAAAATGAGAAATACAATTATTTAAGAAAACAATAAAGAGAATTTTGCAATTTAGTACATGAAAACATTTTGCTATAAATTACAAGCAAAGAAACCTCCCCCTTAACTTAACCTTCATAAATCTCCCCCTTTTATCTCATCAAAAACAGGGTTAACATGGTTAGGAAAAAAAATGAAAAAAAATAAAATCTAAGGGTTTAAATAACATGCAATTAAAAATTATAAGACTTAGACTTTAGATTTTTGAAAAATAATTCTAAAATAATTTATTTTTATTGACAAATACTGAAAGTTTTTGTTATCATTAATCATTATTTCTCTAATCATAATACAAATTTTCATGAAAAACATAACTTTCTTTTACTCATAATAATTATTTTTATCAAAAATAACATTTTGAAATGTAAATCCATAAAAATAGATTTTTTTGTCAAAATATGCTGCTAATTTTCCTTTTTTTTTTGTAAAATCTAACCAAAATTCACTAAAAAATTGCTTCCGGCCAGAACCTATTTTTGTGAAATTTTGAATTTAGAAAATCATTTTTGATAGAAAATTATTAATCACTCCAAAATTTCTATTTATTTTTGTGAACATGTAAAAATAACAAATCTTGTAATATAAGAATTTTCATAGGAAAATAATTTTTCTTTGTATATTAAATATTATTTTTTACAGAAAAAGATTTTTGATAATAAATCTTTAAAAATAAATTTTGATTTAAAAATATTGTTAATATTTCTGAATAGTGAAAATCTAAAAGTCAATTTTCAAAAAAAATTATTTTTTAAAATTAGTTTCTGAAATATTTTTAAAATTTAAAACTTTGATTTTTGAAAAAAAAATCATAAAAAATTGTTGAAGGATGGAAAGTTTCCAAAATATTTTCTATAAATAGATATGTGTTTTTCTATTATAAAAAAATTAGGCAATTAAACCGTTTAAAAAATATGTTCAAAAGATTTTTCAAAAACTATAAAAATTTTAGCAAGTAAAAAATCCTAGCATGCATTATTTTTTTATAACAAAAATCTAACATGTCAAAACTGTTTGGGAATACAATATAAATCCCTAGCTATTAGATTTATCAAAAATTTTGATGAAATATAATTTCTAGATACATTTACAATTTGACCATATGGTTTCTAATATAACAGTTTAGTTCTCTATTATATTTAACATTCCTTTTTATAGTTTTTAACAAATTTGAGAATGCATGATCTTTTTTCAACAATTATATTCTTTTAATTTATCATTTTCATACATTATTTTATCAAAATGCTCTAATAGATATTCTGTATCTAATTTTATTTTGAGATCAACATTATCCCCTTTGTATTTTACATATTTGGACTTTAACTTATATAAAGATGTAGTCATTAATACAATACCTTGATATAGCTGATCAGGAGGTATAAAATATACCTCATTTACCAAGTCAGATTTGATGGTGTATACTCTCTCTTTATTGTTGTTGTCTTCTGACATAGCTCCCCCTTCATCAATGTTTCCATCGGAGGTTGCTTTGTTGTCTGATTCTTGGAGACTAGCCATTAGTGCTAGTCTCCCGTATTCATCCTTTTTGGACTTAGGTAATGGTGTTTTGTCCCACGTGGCCTTGATGTTGTTATGTTTGAATCTATCTTGGGTACTTGCCTTTTATGTATTTGTATTTGTTACAGTTGTAGCATCTAACTTTTCTTTTACCTTATGAAATTTTCTTGGCATGTTTCTCATTATGCTTGTTAGATTTAAAGAACTTTTTAAACATTCTTACCATATAAGCTCCTTGATCCTCGAGGGACGACCCTGATTCTAGTTCGACTTTCTTGTGTTCAGGGATATGTTGTACTTTGTCTTTTCTTTTCTTCTTGCATATCGAGACTTGTGAAGTTCTAATATAGAGAATATTTATTCTAAAGTACTTACCTCTAAGGGTGTGTTTGGTTCAAGTTATCATATATAACCTCGGTTATGTCATTACCAAGTAATCACATAACCAAGGTTATGGGGAATGAAACATAACCTGAAGTTGTTTGGTTCAATTTAGGTAATCAAATAAAATCTTGTTTATTTGGAGGTAATAGTCTATAACCTAATATAATATTTTACCGTATTACCCTTTAGAATTTGTTTAAATAATTTTATTTGTTTAGACTTGAGAGCGTCAACGGCAATCATCGGTGACCGCGTAGGCAGTCGGTGTCCACGTAGGCAGAAAGAGTCCAACACCGGCGGTCGACGATCGACACCAACGATCGACGCCGGCAGCCGGCGATCGTGCGGTGGTCGCCGGCGATCGTCGCCGGCGGTGGTCGTCGGTCGCTGGCGGTCGTCGTCGGTCGCCGATCGTCGTCGGTCGGCGGTCGCCGGCGGTGGTCGTCGATCGCCGGCGGTGGTCGTCGGTCGCCGGTCGTCGGTGGTGGTCACCGGTCGCCGGCGATCGTCACCGGTCGACGACGGTGGTCGCCAGTCGCCGACCGCTGGCGGTGGTCGCCGGTCGCCGGTCGCCGACCACCGGCGGTGGTCGTCGGTCGCCGGCGGTGGTCGCCGGCGGCGGTCGTCGGTCGCCGGCGGTGGTCACCGGCGATCGTCGCCGGCGGTGGTGCGGCCGCCGGCGGTGGTCGCCGGCCGCCGGCGGTGGTCGCCGGTTCCCGGCCGCCGGCGGTGGTCGCGGCCGCGCCGCCGGCGGTGGTCGCCGCCGCGGTGGTCGCGGCCGGCCGTGGTCGATTCCTGTTGAAATATAATTGTAATGGTTATTTTCGTCTTAAATATAAATATTGGAGGATAATTTGAAAAAATAAGTTCATAATCTGGAATCAAGAAAACCTTACTTCCCTAAGTTTCGGATTCCTGGTTGCATGCCCTTTTGCTGACGTGTCGGCATCGATCATTACTTGGAATCGCTGATTATCTAATCAAACAAGGTTTTTTTGATAACCTTGGATGATAACAAGGTTATCAAGGATAACCCTCAACCAAACACACCCTAAATATTTTGATATGTATTAGGAATCTACTATTGAGGTCCATTTTGGGTTCTTGGGAATACCTTTAATGCATACCTTAGCGAATCTTTGTTTGTTATCATTTCTCTAAGATTTGATAGTTTGGTCATCAGCTCCATGATTTTTTTTGTGTAGTTGGCTTACCGTTTCTCCTTCTTTCATTCAGAATTTTGTTAGCTAAGTTTGGAGTAGATCCAATCATGTTGGCTTAGCCTCCAAGGTTCCTTCGTGCAGTTCTAAGAACTTCTCCTAATGCTCTTTGGTAGAGTTGTAAGACTAATTCGGGTGACTTCTTGCAGTGTCAATATACTTAGAAGATAAAACTCTACTTTATTGTTGGCTACAAAGTCATGTTGCTCCTTTTTGCTCCAAAGGTATTATTCCTTTTCTTCACCATTATGAACTTCGGGTACTATGAAAGCATATTTTATCATTGGTAATAAATCGAAATTAGTTTTGAAGAATGCATCCATTCGGCATTTCCATAACATGAACTCTCCCTTAAAATTTCAAAGATTGATACTTGGTCCAACATCGTCTTGTTGCTATAGGTGGCAATTAGTCCTCCTGAAGAGGTTGGGCTTTGATATCAATTGTAGGTCTGTGTAGGTTGGCTAAACGGAAGGGAGGGGGGGTGAATGCTCCTAAAATATGAGTTAGACAATCTCTTACTTTTGCTTAGCAAAGACAAGCAGATTAAGCAATTAAAATAAACAACATAAAAAATGTAAGAGATGCAGAAGTTACTTAGTTACAACTAAGGAGGTTGTTATTCCAAGGCGGTTGAAAGCTCAATAAAGATCTCCTACATCTAGGTGGAGTAGCCTCTTACAAACGTTGGAAAACTCAGAAAAATGTATGGAAGTTGAATTATAGTTGTTGTCTAAGATTTCTAGCTTTAAGGAGTTATTTATAGCCCTTTGGTCAAAGTGACCATTTACTGACGTGACACTCTGTGTTAGTGATGGAAGCACCTAATCGAACATTATTTTGATATTGTCAAAGGTTCAAAGTTAAAAATATTTTGAGATCTAACAAGCTACATTAAGGGAGTGTTTGGGAGAGCTTATGCTAGCTGCTTTTTAGATTCTAGCTACATAGAAGCACTTTTGAGTGTTTGTGAATACCAGATTCTACTTTAACTTCTATAACTTTTAGCCAAAAGCTGGAAGCAAGAATTTGATGATTTTTTCTGCTTCTGCTTTTTGCTTATGGTCTAGAATTAAAAGTAGACATTTATACCCTTAATAAATTTATCATTTTACATAATTGTCACCATACTTTTAAATAATATTTTATATTTTTATATAATTTATATATTCAAAATTTTTTATAATATTTTTATAAATTTATATAAATTTTGTCATTTTTTATATTTATATTTTTATTAATTATATATTTTTTAAACATATATATTATTAAAAAAAATTGATATAATATTCAAAATATAATAATAAATATATAAAACATTATTGATGATGTATCAAAATTATATTTAGATAATTAATAAAAATTAATTTATATAGTTTAAGGATATTGTTGTCATTTAACTAAAAATTAAGCTTAGAAGTAATTATTCACCAAACACTCAAACTTTACCTTGTATCAGCTTTTAGCTTATATTTCCAAACACTGCATGCTTTAGCTTCTCACTGACTTCAAGATAATCTCTATAAGAATTACTTTTCAAGAAGCAAAAGTTCTCCCAAACACTCCCTAAGTGTGCAAGAAAACCCTAGTGACTAAGCACTAAGTCTTGATTTGCAGGATTTGGCACAATGCCCTGGTTGAGGACTGGGCACAGAAGAGTCTTTGGAGGCCAAACAAAAGTCCAACCAAAGGTTGGCAATAGGTAACATCTTGTGAGAGGAGTATGTGAGGATGCGTTCCCCGAATGAAGGAACAGTAGACGTCGGTCTAACTTAGAATTTTAGTTGAAACCTGAAATTTGGGGCTAGGTTGCATGGGTTGTCAAATTACATACATAATTTTATATTCCTATTATACTAACTCTGTTTTGCAGCTAGTAAAAGGGCTGACTGCTAGAGATCAAGCACCTATATAGGAGTTAGGCGCCCAAGAATGAATCAGACGTCCTGGAGGCTTCGACTCAGCTAAGGCTTGCCTGAGCTGGTGCACACCGAGTGGAGGATCCACATCAAGAATGTAGGTGCCAGAGTGCAATTAAGCGCCCGACTGCAGATAGAGTTTGGACCCAGCACGGATCGATCAATTGCCAAGTCACAAGGAAACAAGCACTCGGGATGACTATACGGGCGCCCAAGAGACCCTATATAAGGGTTGTTCGACCGAAGGATGCAATCAACTTTGCTCTCACTGCTACTATGTTTTTGTCTCCTTCGTGCTGCGTAAAAGAGCTCTCACTGCTAATTTAATTTTACTCTAATCGATCAACCTAATTAATTTTTACCTTTAATTAATCAAATAAATTAATTTTCCCTTTAATCAATTAACCTAATTAATTTTTATCTTTAATTTATCAAATAATTTTACACTTAATTAATCAACCAATTAAAAGATTACTTAATCAACTTAATCTTCAATTTTCAAAATCAAAATTTAGTTTTGAACTTAATCAAAATTGAATTTCAAGCTTAACTTTCAAACCTTATAATTTTTTAACTTAATATTTAAATTTAAAAATTTCAAAATACAATTTTCAAACTTAACATCTTTTTAAACATATATATTTTTCAAACTTAAGAAAACATAATATTTATATTTAAATTTTTTAAAACTCAATTTTCAAACTTATTATTTTTCAAAAACTAATCTTTTCAAATTCTACATTTTTGAAAACTTATTTTTTTAAAAAAAAACTTAACATAACTTATTTTTACTTTACATTTTAGAATTTGATTTTCAAACTTCATATTTTTAAAACTTAATCCTTTAAACTTAACATTTTCAAAACTTAATTTTCTTTAAACCTTACCTAATTCTTTAAACCAAACTGTGGGATCGGATTGAATCGATAGAGGGGGTGAATATCGATCGATAAATTTCGGAAATACTAAGAGTAATTGCGCAGCGGAAAAGCAAAAACAATCGCTAACACTTTTGTTTTTACTTGGTTCAGAGTCGCAGTCGGCTCCTACTTCAAGGCCCACGGTCCTTGACCGTTTACGACAGACAATTCTATATTTCATAAATAATTAAAAGTTGGAGTTCAAATATAGAATTAAAAATAATTACAGCACTTAATCTAAAATTATACTGATGACCGAAAGATGGAGAGTAGTAGCCGCGGGTCGTCGTTGGCGTTTGAATCTTGAGCATGGAGCGTTTCGGAGCAGAGCGCGTGAAGAATGTTGTATTGGAAGCCAAGGGGGTGAACCCCTTTATATAGTCGTAGCTGGGGTGCCTGTGTTGAAGGGGGCACCTGACACGTGGCCCTCACCGCGTGAAACTCAATCCGCAGACTCGACCAGCGCTTATCCCTTTAACCAGGGCGCCTGAGCTAATTGGGGCGCCAGTGTTAACGCAGGCGCCTCATATGCAGTCTTGAGGCTTCGCTTCGAAGTGACTTGGAGTTACCCTCTGTCTGGGGCACCTGTCTCAACACAGGCGCCTAGTCCAACAGGGCGCCTCACTCCATTGAGACGCATGGGAGCAGAAACCTTCATCCCTTCGTTCCTACAACCAGGGTTAGTTCCAAAACACAAGTAACATATAAATGATATGAATTTAAGTATGATTTACAGCCTGAGCTATCTTGGTTCTGACTTTGGGCTTCCCCAATGGAACCCTAGGTCGAACCGACGTCTAATGTTCCCTCCTACGGGGAACGCGTCCTCACCTACTCCTCTCAGGAGATTTTACCTGTTTGCCAACCGGCTCCTCCGGTTGGACTTTTGCCCAGCTTCACTCACCAGGTCTTTGTGCCTAGTCCGCGACCAGGACTTAGTGCCCAGCTTCACTAACTAGGTCTTCGGTGCCCAGTCCACGACCAAGATTTATTGCCCAACCTTTTGACAGGACTTAGGTGCCCAGCCCGCAGCCAGGACTTAGTGCCCAATTCTTAGAACAAGGACTTCGTGCCTAGTGTACCTAAGACTTTTCCTCCACACTTGATTAAGATTGTCAGATCACAACAAATCTTAACTTCTGAACCCTTTGCCATTATCAAAACACAGGTTGACTTTGGTGCTTCCGGCACCAACAATCTCCCCCTTTTTGATTTATGGCAACACGGTTCAAAAAGTTAAGTTAAAAACATTTAAGGCACATTTGACAAACAAGATTATTTTTAAGAGATACTTTTAAAAATATAACCTCCCCCTAAAAAAGTTCTCCCCCTGAAAAAGTTCTCCCCCTAAAATTTTCAATGATATGCAGTTTTGAAAAAAATTCTAAATGTTTTGAATTTTTTGACTAAGTGTTTTGTAAATAGAGCAAAGCATTTGTGCAAAAACCTTTTACACTTAGACGATTTTTGAAATGTTTTACAAGCCAAAAAATCTTTTATTTGAACAAGGCTTTAAACCAATTTTTTGAAAAAAAAAATTCCTTAGCCAAAAGAAATTTTATGTGAGAAAGAATTCACTTCAGAATAAGTAAAGGAAACAAATTTACTTAGCCAAAATTTTGAAAAAATTTCCCTTAAAAAGTTTCGACTTTTGCACACTTAGAAAAAAATTTACTTGGAAAATATTTTGTGCCTTTCGAGAATTTTTGGAAAAATATTTTTTTACTAAGGAAAGCTTTTTGCACACTTAGAAAAATTTGCTCGAGAATATTTTGTGCATGTCAAGAATATTTACTTGAAAAACTTAAGAAATTAAAAAATTTGTTTACTAAGAAAAGCTTTACTTAGAATCATTTGCCAAAAAGCATTTCTACTTAGAATCATTTGCCAAAAAGAATTTCAAAAGTTTTTTCTCAGGCAAATTTTGTTTCCTAAGAATCAATTTTTACTTAGAAATTTTTCTCCAATAAAGATGCACTTAGAAATTTTGGAAAAATGCACTTAAAAGTTCAACTTTATTTTTTGAAAAAGAGATAAATAAAATTTTGAAAATAAAAGATTTGAAAATTTTAAAAAAATTTACTCTCTTTTTTTTCTTCTCTCCCCCTTTGCCATATATCAAAAAATAGATAACAACAATTGCAAGTCAATTTCAAATTAAAGCTAGTTAAAAAGAAATTGTAGATCCGTATTAAACCAACTCTAGTGAATTCAAGCAAGAAACATGAGTAAACCAATTAATCTGAACTTGTTTGGGTCCTGTCTAACCCAGATAGCTACTTACTAACTGTTATAAACTAGTAGTTTTCGCTAGAGTTAGTCGAGTTAAGTGATTCGATCAAGTTACATTTGCTAAGCTTGAACACTCAACTTGATTGTGTTGGTGCAAGTTGTTGAGGCAATCTGTGGTCCGGAGTGACCAAGTGTTTTGATATTTGAGGAAAGGGTTTAAGTTAGGTGTAACGACCCGGCCCCTTGGCCCCTTGGGCGGCCCAACTGACGGCCCACTTGGCGGCCCTCGGCCCCTTGGGCGGCCAAATCTCATTTAGCGGCCCCTTTGGCGACCTCTTGGGCAGTCGTTACTCACAAGTACTTCCCACCCCTGACCAGTGGATTTTTGCCTTCCTCAGGATTCGAACTCTAGACCTCCAGGCTAAGTACTAAAGTTTATGAATCCTGATACCAATTGAGCTATATTGGTATCAGGATTCATAAACTTTAGTACTTAGCCTGGAGGTCTAGAGTTCGAATCCTGAGGAAGGCAAAAATCCACTGGCCATGGTGGGAAGTACTTGTGAGTAACGACTGCCCAAGAGGTCGCCAAAGGGGCCGCCAAATGAGATTTGGCCGCCCAAGGGGCCAAGGGCCGCCAAGTGGGTCGTCAGTTGGGCCGCCCAAGGGACCAAGGGGCCGGGTCGTTACAATAAAAAGGCGCCTTTTTTTATGTAGCGGCCCCACCTCTATGGTCTCCGCAGCAACCCTGTAGGCCGGCGACCCTACGGTCTTCCCACCCCTGGCAGTGGGGTTTTATTGTAACGACACGACCCTTCAACCCATTGGCGGCCAAATCAACATTTGGTGGCCCAACAACCTGGCCCCTCAGCCCAACAATCTGGCGGCCAAATCAACATTTGGCGGCCCAACTATGTCATCGACCAATAACCGATGTCGATGACCAACAACCGTGTCGTTACTCACTAGGTCTTTCCACCCCTGGCCAGTGGATTTTTGCCTTCCTCAGGATTCGAACTCTAGACCTCCAGGATAAGTACTAAAGTTTATGAATCCTGATACCAAGTGAGCTGCAGCTCACTTGGTATCAGGATTCATAAACTCTAGTACTTATCCTGGAGGTCTAGAGTTCGAATCCTAAGGAAGGCAAAAATCGACTGACCAGGGGTGGAAAGACCTAGTGAGTAACGACACGGTTGTTGGTCGTCGGCATCGGTTGTTGGTCGACGACATAGTTGGGCCGCCAAATATTGATTTGGCCGTCAAAGGGGTTGAGAGACCATGTCGTTACAATAAAAAGGCGTCTTTCTATGTAGCGGCCCCGCCTCTATGGTCCCCCAGGCAACCCTCTAGGCCGGTGACCCTACGGTCTTCCCACCCCTGGCAGTGGGTTTTTGCCTTCCCCAGGATTCTAACTTTAGACCTCCAGGCTAAGTACTAAAGTTCCTGAATCCTGGTAACCAAGTGAGCGTGTCTCACTTGGTATCAGGATTCAGGAACTTTAGTACTTAGCCTGGAGGTCTAGTATGTAGCGATCTCGGCCTCTATGGTCCCCGTAGGCAACCCTCTAGGCCCAAGACCCTACGGGTCTTCCCACCCCTGACCAGTGGATTTGTCTTCCCAAGGGGCCAAGGGGTCGGGTCGTTACAATAAAATGTTGGTGCAGGAAGCACCATATCGAACCTGGTTTTGATATTGGCAAAGGATTCAAAGTTAAGTTTATTTGTGATCTAACGTTATTACTCAAGTGTGCAGAAAAAGCCCTAGCGAAGGACTGCTAGGCACCTGGCGAAGGACTGCCAGTATCCAAGCCCTAGCGAAGGACTGCTAGGCACCTGGCGAAGGACTACCAGTATCCAAGCCCTAGCGAAGGACTGCTAGGCACCTGGCGAAGGACTGCCAGTATCCAAGCCCTAGCGAAGGACTGCTAGGCAACTGGCGAAGGACTGCCAGCATCCAAGCCCTAGCGAAGGACTGCTAGGCAACTGGCGAAGGACTGCCAGTATCCAAAACCCTAGCGAAGGACTGCTAGGTAACTGGCGAAGGACTGCCAGTATCTAAAGCCCTAGCGAAGGACTGCTAGGCGCCAGGCGAAGGACAGCTTGGGACTAAAGCCCTAGCGAAGGAATGCTAGGCACCGGGCGAAGGACAGCTCGGCATCCAAGCCCTGACAAAGGACCGTCAGGCAAAAGTCCAACCAGAGGAACGGTTGGCATCAGGTAAACTCTCCCGAGAGGAGTAGGTGAGGACGCGTTCCCCGTCGAGGGAACAGTAGGCGTCGGTTCGACCTAAGGCTCCATTTTGGAGACCAAAGTCAGAACCAAGATAGCTAAGGCTGTATAAACTAATAATTAATTATTTTATTGTGTTTTGGACTAACCCTGGATACAGGACCGAAGGAACGTGTGTCTGCAACTCAGAGAGCCTCAAAGGAGTGAGGCAGCAGCTGAGCAGGGCGCCCTGAGTGTCCAGGGCGCCCCCAAGGTAAACTAGAACCAAGTGAAGCAAAAAGGGCTTCGGCTGCTTACTAGGCAGGGCGCCCTCAGCAGCCAGGGCACCCTCAGCAGCCAAGGCGCCTTGGGCCCAGGTCTGCGAAGCTTCATCTTTATCCATAGCCGAGATTTCTGCGCGGAAGAAGTCAGCCAAGGCGCCTTCTGTGACCAGGGCGCCCCCAGAGTCAAACTTATCCCTATTCGGATGGGATAACTATTGACTGAGCTAAATCCGGATCAGCTGACACGTGGCAGGGCGCCCCCGACGTCCAGGGCACCCCTAGGTGCTATAAATAGCACCCAACGCCCAAGCCTTCCACAACAACTTCGATTCAACTCCTCAAAGCTCTTCTGCTCTCGCGACTTGGTCCGGAAACCTTCCAACACGAGCCGACGACGTCCTGCTGCTCCAAAAAAGTTGATCTTCCTCGGACGTCGGTAAAAAGAGCTATTTAAGTTTACTGCACATACTTTTGTAATCAATTTTGTAAACTTGTTTTGCGCCTGATATAGAATTGTCCAAAGTAAACGGTCAACGACCGTGGGCCTTGGAGTAGGAGTCGACACAGGCTCCGAACCAAGTAAATCGAACTGTGTCTCTGTGTTTTTAATTTCCGCTGCGTACTTGCTCTAAGCTTTCCGAAAGAAAAACGATTTCCGATATTCACCCCCCCCCTCTATCGGTTTTCACGTTCCAACAAGTGGTATCAGAGCGGGAAGTTCAAACTTGGTGCAACCACCAGTTTGAAAATTTCTTTTCGGATTTTCTTTATAATTTTTTTTAATTCAAATTTTTAAATATTTTTCCGTTCAAATTTCTTTCGTTAATCGAGGTTGGTGCAACACCCCTCGATATTTTATTTCCCTTATCCCGCACTACTAATCCAAGACCAAGTCTTGGGATATTTTTCTAGTAGTTTTCTTTTCCAAATTAAATGGCTATGCAAGAGGGATTCAGCACCGCCAGACCTCCACTTTTCAGTGGAGAAGACTTTTCTTACTGGAAAAGTCGTATGGAGGTCCACCTGAAAACTCAGGTGGACATGTGGATCATTATCCAGTCCGGTCTGGAGATCCCCAAAAACGCCGAAGGACTACCTCAAAACTACTCGGAGTGGGACAACACCCTAAAGCGAAAGATAGAAGCCGACGCAAATGCTACTCAGACTCTTCAATGTGGATTGACGAAAGAGGAGCTGAACCGCGTGGGCCCCTTCAACAGTGCAAAGGAGCTGTGGACAAAACTGATCGAGCTGCACGAAGGGACTTCAGACACCAGGATCAGCAAGAGGGATCTGCTCCTGAACAAATTATACACTATCAAGATGGCAGACAACGAAACAGCAGCCCAGCTCCACGCACGAATCCAAGAGGTAATGAACGGCCTTCACACAATAGGTCACAAGGTTGAAAACCGTGACCTAATAAGGTATACTCTAAACGCCTTCCCTAGAAACACCTTGTGGGCATCTATGGTAGATGCATACAAGGTCTCTAGGGATCTCTCCAAAATTAAATTAGACGAATTATTTTCAGAGTTAGAACTTCATGAGCAGACTAACTGCAATATGGCCGAGAAGAGTATTGCCTTTTTTTTGCAGGAAAAACTGGAAAAGCGACAAAAAAGAAACCTCAACCTGAACCCGAGCTCAACTCTGATTCAGACGTAGAAGATGAAGAAGCAGATCAATCTGAGCTGGTCTGATTGGCCCGAAGTTACTACAAAAAATTGAAAAATCAAGCCAACACACGGAGAACCGGCCGAAGAAAGGACGAACCAGCTGAATCAGCGAACAAGCCTAATGTGACCTGCTACGAGTGCAAGAAAAAGGGTCACTACAAGTCAGAGTGCCCTAACCTAAAGGAGACAAAAAGGACAAGAAGAAAGAAGGCACTGTAAGCAACCTGGGATGAGTCTTCCTCAGAAGAAGAAGAAGAAGAGGCACCCCAGTCCAACCTACTAGCCCTGACTGCCTCAGAAAACGTCGAGACTGAGTCAGAATCAGAACAGGACGACGGCGAGCTGACCTTCACAGAAGACGGAGAAATTAAGGTAACAGGTTTTAATAAATCGCAATTAACTAAATTAATTTCTTTTCTTTCTCGAGATTTGGCAAAAGCCAAACTCCGAGTCGAATCCCTCCGACAGGAAGTAAAACTCCTGAAAGAGGGAGCTGACTCTAAACCCTTAACCGAGAAGGTTCAGGAAGGAACTCCTACTCAAGTTGAAAAACTTGAAAAGGAAAACTCCTCCCTGAAAACTCAGGTTAAGGATCTTAGATCAGCATTAGAACGATTTACATCTGGTTCCAAAGGTCTTGACATGATCCTTGGAAAACAGAAATCAGTTCTAAATCGATCCGGATTGGGCTATAGAACCAAATCTCGGCAAAGATCATACCTTGCTGTACTGAATCAGTCCAGAGGCAAAATTCAGGCATGGGTACCTAAACTATACCTGAACAAACCAACTGGATCAAATCAGTATTGGATCCCCAAGGACAAGATTCACATCTTGCCTAACCATCACCGTGGCTTTAGTCCAGGGGGAGCTATACTGAAAACTATATTCATTATTAGATAAATTTTTCTTGCAATATGATTGTTTGCCTGTTTATTTAATTTTTACCATGCTTAGACTTAGGCTAGTTTAAGGACCAAACAAACTTAACTGAAACTTGAAAATATAGTATTGGGTGGAGGTGAGATGATAGTACGTTGGGGAAACCAATTATAATAAGATCAAGTTTACTTGGTCTCTTTAGACTGGTGAAACCAGCCGAAGCTACCGATCCAAAATCCAAACTAGTTAGACCAGAAACTTTTCAAAAAATAATTTTGAAAATGAAATTTCATTAAAAGACTTTGTCAAGGAAAGGGTGGATGATCCCATAAGGCTTCGGCCAAAGAAGGCCTAGTGCCTTGCCAAGACCTGGAAGTCAATTTTTGAATTTCAAATTCAAATTAATTTTTGTCAAATTCGAATCTAACACAAAATTTCAGTTATTTGTAGAATTAAACATTTTTGTTAAAATTAATTGTTTTTAAAATTAATTAAGGTTTTAAAATTTAATTGTTTTCAAAATTAATCAAACTTTTCAAAATAACTTTTAACCATCAAAACCTGTCTCACAAAACCTATAAGGTTAACGTGATTGAAAACCCTAGATTTGGGTGAGATAGTAAAATTAAGACTCAATTATGAATCCTTTAATACCTGTATTGTAGTTAAATACTATAATTCAAGCCATGGTCAACATAGTCAAACCATGGTCAACATAGTCAAACCATGGTCAACATAGTCAAACCATGGTCAACATAGTCAAACTATAGTCATTAATTGGTCAAACTTGGTCAAAACAGTCAACCCTAGTGAACCCTAGTCAACATAGTCAAACTTGCTCAACACTGAAATCCCTTAAGGAACTTAGATAAAAGCCAAACTGTGTCAAATCTAAAGGGAGATCAAATTAAAAGAAGAAGTTTAAAAATACTATGTTTTCCAATAATCACTATATTTTTTTTAAAATTGTGACAAAAACCATTATTATTTCAAAATGTTTTTCGAAAACAGGGTTTCTGCTCAAATTGAATTTACTAAAAATTATATTACCCTGCTAGTATTCAAAACTACTCTTTTGATTTTAGTAAACCCTAAAGACACAAAGGAAGGTCTACTTAATGATCTACAGGACTCCTAGGATGTGTCAAATTTAGGGGGAGTCTAAACCAAAAGAAATTATTTCTAACAAGTATTTTCCTTGGCATTTATCTTTGAAATTATTAAATAATTCTTTTGATATGAACTGAACCCTAAGAACCCAGAGGAAGAACACTTGTGGTCAACAAGCTTCCAAGGACTATATCAAGTTTAGGGGGAGGTCAAATTAAAAGAGTTATTAAACATTTCTAAATAATATGTTTTCATACATTTTCAAAATTGTGTCGAAAACATTTGTTTTACAAAATAATATTATTTTAAAATGTTTTGTGGCTTATAAAATTATTTCTGAAATCATTTTTTAAATAATATTTACTTGGGTTGAAAAATTTCTAGGACACTTAGGAAAATGTCCTTGTAGTTAACAAGGTTTCCTAGGATTGTGTCAGACTGGAAAAGAAATCAAGTCAAGTATTCAAAATATTAATTTTTTTTGCATAATCTTCAAAAGTACTTCTATTTTTCAAAGTATAATGTTTTGAAAAGCACTAATACTTGTAAAGGCAATAGTGTTCTAAGTACATGAAGTTTCTAAAAGACTTGCCTACAAATATAAAATATTTTTTAAGTGGAGTTTTGTTAATGCAGTTTAAAGTTGTTGCTATACCTTCAAGAATTATGCTAAGTATTTTTATGTTCTCAAAACTCATAGGCTCTGATACATAATTTTTTTTTAAATCTTCTTTCAAAAAGTTCCTTATTGATATATGGCCAGGAGAGAGAAAATTTTAAATTTTATCTGGTTTTCACTAAGTATTTTTAAGTGCTTTAAAATTGGTCTAAGTATCTTCAAAGTACTTTCAAAATCTCTAAAAGCACTATGTACATTTATTTTGAAATTTTTTCTAAGCAAAATCCTTCTTAGTAAACAAAGTTTGTCTGAGCAAAAACCTTTGAAATTTTTGACAGATGTTTCAGCAAAAACTTGTCTATTTAAAGATTTTTCTAAGTAAAAATGGGTTTTAATGCACAAAATATGTTCCAAGAAAATTTCTCTATGAGTGCAAATGTTGAACCTTTTTCAAGGAAAACTTGTTTTCAAAATATGTTGGCTAAGTAAGTTATGGTTAAGTTTTTCTTGAAAACTATGTTACAAGTTGTTGCAAGCTTTTTCTAAAATATAAGTAGAAGAGTTATCACATTAAGGCGGAGCCTCATGTATTTTCAAAACATCCATTACTTTGAAAATTATGAAATCCATTACTTAAAGTTTCTTTTGAAAACTATGCTTTTGAACTCCTTTACTTAAATTTATTTTGGTAAAACTCAAACCTCCCTATTAGATACCTTGTTCACCCATGTTTATTTTTGATATATGTCAAAGGGGGAGGAAAGGTCAAAGTTAAGTATTTTATAACACAAGTACTCAGGGTTTTAGGGGGAGTATGAGAAATAAAGGTTTTTTTCAAATCTTACCTTGTGTTAGTAAATGTTATAAAGTTTTTACTTAATTGTGTAAAATTGCTATACTTCATTTTTACATTATGTTCTTAACAGTTATAAAGTTTTTTTACTTAACTTTGAATTGTGTTGTCATAATCAAAAAGGGGGAGATTGTTGGTGCAGGAAGCACCATATCGAACCTGGTTTTGATATTGGCAAAGGATTCAAAGTTAAGTTTATTTGTGATCTAACGTTGTTACTCAAGTGTGCAGAAAAAGCCCTAGCGAAGGACTGCTAGGCACCTGGCGAAGGACTGCCAGTATCCAAGCCCTAGCGAAGGACTGCCAGTATCCAAGCCCTAGCGAAGGACTGCTAGGCACCTGGCGAAGGACTGCCAGTATCCAAGCCCTAGCGAAGGACTGCTAGGCAACTGGCGAAGGACTGTCAGCATCCAAGCCCTAGCGAAGGACTGCTAGGCAACTGGCGAAGGACTGCCAGTATCCAAAACCCTAGTGAAGGACTGCTAGGTAACTGGTGAAGGACTGCCAGTATCTAAAGCCCTAGCGAAGGACTGCTAGGCGCCAGGCGAAGGACAGCTTGGGACTAAAGCCCTAGCGAAGGAATGCTAGGCACCGGGCGAAGGACAGCTCGGCATCCAAGCCCTGACAAAGGACCGTCAGGCAAAAGTCCAACCAGAGGAACGGTTGGCATCAGGTAAACTCTCCCGAGAGGAGTAGGTGAGGACGCGTTCCCCGTCGAGGGAACAGTAGGCGTCGGTTCGACCTAAGGCTCCATTTTGGAGACCAAAGTCAGAACCAAGACAGCTAAGGCTGTATAAACTAATAATTAATTGTTTTATTGTGTTTTGGACTAACCCTGGATGCAGGACCGAAGGAACGTGTGTCTGCTACTCAGAGAGCCTCAAAGGAGTGAGGCAGCAGCTGAGCAGGGCGCCCTGAGTGTCCAGGGCACCCCCAAGGTGAACCAGAACCAAGTGAAGCAAAAAGGGCTTCGGCTGCTTACTAGGCAGGGCGCCCTCAGCAGCCAGGGCGCCCTCAGCAGCCAAGGCGCCTTGGGCCCAGGTCTGCGAAGCTTCATCTTTATCCACAGCCGAGATTTCTGCGCGGAAGAAGTCAGCCAAGGCGCCCTCTGCGACCAGGGCGCCCCCAGAGTCAAACTTATCCCTATTCGCATGGGATAACTGTTGACTGAGCTAAATCTGGATCAGCTGACACGTGGCAGGGCGCCCCCGACGTCCAAGGCGCCCCTAGGTGCTATAAATAGCACCCAACGCCCAAGCCTTCCACAACAACTTCGATTCAACGCCTCAAAGCTCTTCTGCTCTCGCGACTTGCTCCGAAAACCTTCCAACATAAGCCGACGACGTCCTGCTGCTCCGAAAAAGTCGATCTTCCTCGGACGTCGGTAAAAAGAGCTATTTAAGTTTACTGCACATACTTTTGTAATCAATTTTGTAAACTTGTTTTGCGCCTGATATAGAATTGCCCAAAGTAAACGGTCAACGACCGTGGGCCTTGGAGTAGGAGTCGACACAGGCTCCGAACCAAGTAAATTGAACTGTGTCTCTGTGTTTTTAATTTCCGCTGCGTACTTGCTCTAAGCTTTCCGAAAGAAAAACGATTTCCGATATTCACCCCCCCCTCTATCGGTTTTCACGATCCAACATAAAAGGCGTCTTTTTATTGTAACGACACGACCCCTCAACCCATTAGCGGCCAAATCAACATTTGGCAGCCCAACAACCTGGCCCCTCGGCCCAACAACCTGGCGGCCAAATCAACATTTGGCGGCCCAACTATGTCGTCGACCAATAATCGATGTGACGACCAACAACCGTGTCGTTACTCACTAGGTCTTTCCACCCCTGGCCAGTGGATTTTTGCCTTCCTCAGGATTCGAACTCTAGACCTCCAGGATAAGTATTAGAGTTTATGAATCCTGATACTATAGCTTAATTGGTTACCAGGATTCAGGAACTTTAGTACTTAGCCTGGAGGTCTAGAGTTCGAATCCTGAGGAAGGCAAAAATCCACCGACCAGGCGGTGGAAAGACCTAGTATGGTAACGACACGGTCGACGGTCGACGACCATAAGAAAAATAAGGGGTCGCCGAATGGGCCGGGTCGTTACATAAAAAGACGCCTTTTTATGTAGCGATCTCAGCCTCTATGGTCCCCGCAGGCAACCCTCTAGGCCTGAGACCCTACGGGTCTTCCCACCCCTGGCCAGTGGATTTTTGCCTTCCTCAGGATTCGAACTCTAGACCTCCAGGCTAAGTACTAAAGTTTATGAATCCTGATACCAATTGAGCTATAGCTCACTTGGTACCAGGATTCATAAACTTTAGTACTTAGCCTGGAGGTCTAGAGTTCGAATCCTGGGAAAGGCAAAAATCCACTGGCCAGGGGTGGGAAGTACTTGTGAGTAACGACTGCCCAAGAGGTCGCCAAAGGGGCCGCCAAATGAGATTTGGCCGCCCAAGGGGCCGAGGGCCGTCAGTTGGGCCGCCCAAGGGGTCAGGTTATTACAAACTCGCAACCTGACATTTGCAAGATTGATTGCACAAATAATTCGATTGAGAGCATAATTTTCAGAATATTCTATCAAGAAAATACGTCTTGATAATGCTGATGAATTTACATCAATCCCAAGTATTTTAACGACTATTGTATGTCTATTGGGATAATTGTTGAACATCTTGTTGCTTATGTTCATACACAAAATGGTTTAGCTAAATCATTTATTAAACGCCTAAAGTTAATAGCTAGACTATTGATTATGAGAACTAAGCTCCTTATATCCATTTGGGGACATGCTATTTTACATGCAGTAGCTATTAGGCCAATCAGTCATCATATATTCTCCCTTTTACAATTAAATTTTGGTCAGAAACCTAATATATCCCATTTGAGAATATTTGAATGTGTGGTATAGGTGCCAATTAGTACACTATAACGCACTAAAATGAGACCCTAAAAAAAATTGGGAATATATGTTGGATATGATTCTCCTTCAATTATAAGATATTTAGAACCAATGACGAGAGATGTCTGTACGGTATGATTTGTCGACTATCAATTTAATGAAATAATTTTTCCAAAGTTAGGGGGAGAAAATAAAGAGTTTTCCAAAGAAGTCATTTGACATGCATCATTATTCCAATTTGATCCTTATATAAATCAATGTGAACTTTAAGTTCAAAGAATAATATATTTACAAAATATTACAAATCAATTGCTGATATATTCATTGACTCGAAAAGAGTGACTAAGTCATATATCCCAACTATTAATGCTCTAGCTCATATTGATGTATCAATTGGACAATCAATTAATGAAACTACTACTTGCCTGAAGCGTGGTAGGCCGATCAATTCTAAAGATAAAAATCCTTGAAAAAAAAAGGAACAACTAATCAAGATGTTCATTTTGAAGTGGCTCGGTCTCCTATAGAGACGACTGACATAACTATTAATAAAATCCAAGAAGAGATCCAAGTACTTGAAAATAATGAAGAAATCTCAATAAATTATATTAGGACAGGGAAGAAATTGAATCCATCAAAATTAGTTATCTATAAAAAAATTTGCATACCGTGTAGCACTTGATATTGCTTATGAAAATGAGAATCAAGAACTTAAATCTTTTGAATAATGTTGTAGTATGCATGATTGGCCAAAATTGAAAGATGCAATTTAAGAGGAATTAACTCACTTGCAAAATGTGAGGGGTCTGGGACCTGTAGTCTAAACATGAAAAAGTGTAACCCCTATAGGGTACAAATGGATTTTTGTACGAAAGCAAAATGAGAAAAATAAAATCGTAAAATATAAAGCTAGTTTAGTGTCACAAGATTTTTATTAATTATGAAGAAACATATACTCCTGTAGTGGATACAATTACATTTTGATATCTTCTTTGTATGATAACACAAGAAAAGTTTGAAATATGTTTGATGGATATAATAACAATTTATTTGTATGGAGAACTTGATAATAATATTTATATGAAAATTTCTGAAGGACTTATGATGCCAGAAGCATCAAGTTTAGATTTTAAACATATGTATTATATTAAATTACAAAGATCATTATATGGATTGAAGCAATCTGGACCTATGTAGTATAAATGTCTAAGTAATTATTTCGTGCAACACAAATATCAAAATAATCCAATATGCCAATGTGTTTTTATAAAAAAGGATGGACCAAAATAAGTTTATCATTATTGTTATATATGTTGATGATTTGAATATCATTGAAAGTTTTAATTAACTTCTAAATACAATTGATATCTTGAAAAGAGAATTTGAGATTAAAGATTTAGGAAAAATGAAGTTTTGTCTTGGATTACAAATCAAATATTGTGTAAATAAAATTTTTATCCATTAATCAGCTTATACACTAAAGGTCTTAAAACGATGTTATAGAGATAAAACTCATCCATTAAGTTTCTCGATGGTTGTTCGCTCACTTGATGTGAATAAAGATCCTTTTCGGCTTAGTGAAAATAGTAAAAAACTGTTTGGTCCTGAAGTACCGTATTTAAATGCAATTGATGCATTAATGTATCTTGCTAATAATACGAGACCAGATATAGCATTTACGATAAATTTATTAGCAAGATATAGTTCTTCTCTAACACGTAGACATTGGAATGGAATTAAACATATATTTAGGTATCTTCAAGGCACCATTAGACTTGTTTTATTCTAATATTTCTACTTCAAAGTTAATTGGTTATGCAAATGTATGATATTTATCTAATCCACATAAAGCTCGATCTCAGCCTGGTTATTTCTTTACATATTGTGGAACAACCATATCTTGGTGATCTACCAAACAAATCATAGCCACTACATCCAATTATTCAGAAATATTTGAAATACTTGAAGCAAGTCGGGAATGTATTTGGTTGAGATCAATGATTCAACATATCAAGGAAAAATATGGCTTAACTGCTAACAAGAAAATTCCAACAATTTTGTGTGAAGACAACGAGGTATGTATAACTCAATTAAAGGAAGGGTACATCAAAGGGGATAGAATTAAACATATTTCACCAAAATTCTTCTTCACTCATGATCTACAAAAGAATTGCGATATTCAAGTTCAATAGATTCGTTCTAGCGATAACTTGACAAATTTATTTACCAAAGTATTACTAACAATAACATTAAAAAAATTAGTATATGATATTAGAATGCGACGGTACAAAGATCTCAAATGATATTTCAAATAGGAGGAGTGCTGTAAAATAATATATGGCGCCCATAAATTCCCAATCTCTTATAACCTCCTAACTTTATATAAACGCATGAGGAGTTTTAAGATAATTATATACCTATAAATATTCATGTATCTTTTTCATATACAAGGAAAAAAGGTAAATGATATTTACTTTCATATGCAATTGCTTATATAATTTCATAACAATTTTATGATTTTCCTAATTTATAATTTATAAATTTTAAATATATTTTTAACTTTTTAATTCATATAATAATTTTTAAAATATTATACTATATATTTTATTTTTTTTAAAATTATAATTTGGCCAATAATCTAATGAGTTCTCTAATTTGTGGACAACATTTTTTAATTTTTTTTTATATTCTCAGGTGGGACCCACCTTAAATTATCCCAGACTGAGGCAACTTCGGAGGCGACCTTTCGTTTCTCCCAAGCAGCAAGTGAGCAAGCAGAAGGCGAACGAGGACTCTGCCGCCGGCAGGAGCGAGGGGGCCGCCGCAGCGTCGCCGATCAACGCTGGAAAAGCCGGCGCGGGTTCACATCTCGTCATCGTTCGGTAGGAGAATCAGTTGATTTTGATAAGATCTCCTATTTAGGATAATTCGATTGTTTACAAAGAGTTTAGATAGTTATTATTCGGCAGGGTATAGACTCAGTAGATCCTCAAATTCTTCTAATGTCTTTCCAAAGAATTGTCCCATGTAGACCAGAATAGATCTATTTGTTGGTTGATTCTAAGACCACTAAAGTTGGAGAAGATTAGGGAACCTCCTCTTTGGCCTGAACTATGATTGCATCATCTAGAAATTTCAATACTAAAGGACTGGAGTGGACCGGACTGGAGTGGACTTTTGTTTGCTAATACGAAAGTTGCTTAGTTTTTTTTTTTTTTTTTTGAAAAGGCACATATGTATAAATCACGCTTCATGAGGTTAAGGCCTCAATCCACGGGTCAAAACACGGGGCATGAGACTAGGCCTCCAAAGAAGAGGTCTTTGTCCCATTAGGCCCCCATACATCCCACAGTTTCACATCACAACTCACCCTCAGCTCACAGCCACCTCCATGAGGTTTACATCATAAAGACAACACAAAACAACCCTAATCAAGTGGGCAAAGCATCAATCAACATTTACATCATAAGCACCATCATCTAAGAGCATAATAGAGGTATCTAAGACCCTCTATACCCATTAGAACTCATTGGGCAGCAACTTCCTTCCACCGAACAGCAACTCCTCTATCCATGTCCGGTTAGGTCTACAAACCTATGAACATGAATTTGCACTTTCCTAAAGGCTCCATCAATGCTAGGTGGCACCCCCTCAACCTTGCACTTGTTGCGGGCTGTCCATACATGATATATGACACTTGAGATGCCAAGAAATCGTGCTTTGACTTTCCTCCCAGCTCCTTTGTATCTTCTTCTTATACCATTCAGCAGCTCCTCCATTTTGTTGAAGCTAAAATTGATGTTAAGCCACTGTTTTACCTTCCCCCAAAGCGCACAAGCAAAAGAACATTCAAAGAAGAGATAATTCATTGTTTCCTCCTTTTGCCGACACACCTGACATGTCTTGTTATTCTCATATGACATTCTATCCGCCGTGCGAAGTTTCCTATGTATCAAGAGCTACATAATAAAACGGTGCTTTGGCATGATTTCCAGCCTCCAAAGGTTTGCCACCCATGAGGGTTTTAGATTAGCACCATGAAAGAAACCATAGGCTTTTCCAACACCCTTCTTTTCCATAACGAACCAATCCATCATTCTCATGTTTGCCTCCCCTTCACTATTTGAAAGATGCTTGATTTTCTCTTTAATTTCTACCAACCTTTTGATCAAGGGTGAATCCGTAGCCCTTGCATTCCATGCCCAAAAATCAGCCCCCTTCACATAATGATGATGCATCCATTTGACCCATAGTGTGTCTCTTCTTGATTGAACATCCCATAAGACTTTAGCAAGCAAAGCTTCATTCCATGCAAGTAAGTTCCGAAGTCCAAATCCCCCATTTTCCTTTGGCATACAAAGTGTGTCCCAAGCAATTGGAGGATACTTTGAATCCCATACAAATAGCCTACAAATAACTTTGATCTTGTCTATTACTCCACCCGATATAGAGAGCATTGAAAACCAATAGCATTCCATTCCTTGGAGAACCGTTTTGACAAGCTCTATTCTCCCCGCATACGATAGAGAGTGCTTCTAATTTAAACCTTTTCTTTGTAACTTTCTTATATTGATAATGTAGTCACGTGTTTTTTTTAATTATAACGTTATTTTATATTTTAAAAATATATTCTTTTTTTTGTATAATAAAAATTACTGGCTCTTGACTCACTCTAACAAATATTTGCATTAAGTAATGTAAGAATGAATTCGAGAAAATAAATTTGCATGTTGGATGATAGGATACTACTTTTAAGAATATAAAATAATGCTATGTTATTTTTATGATAAATTACATGAATACATTATACATATAAACATTATGTTTAAACAAGAAAAATCCTCTCTCACCCTTTTTGTCTATCTTATTTCCTATCCTTTTTATAGATAATTTCTTTAAGGGCAAAGAATAAAGTTAAGAATCTTTCCTATTAGTAAACTAGAGACCGATCCAATCCTTTAGTATCAAAATTTACAAATGATAAAATCATTTAGGTTTATTCCAAAGAGGAATCATAACTTAAAGTTTATTGTTTTCCTAATCTCCTCCTACTTCAATGATCTTAGAATCAATTAAGAAATAAGATAGTTATAGGGTAGTAGGCGGTCAACCTATTGCTGAGTGCCTACTGCCTAGGTGGTAGGTCGGCTAGCAGGGGCGTAGCCAGGTGGAGGAGAGGGGGTGCAATTGCCCCCTCTCATATATTTTTTAAAAATTAATATTATATATTTGAAAATCTTTACTGTCATTTTGATTGACTGATTAATCATCGTTCATTGCTGGAAACTAAAATTGACCATATATTTAGAAAGTCCACGACCTAAACTATTCATTGGTATCATTTTTATTAGGAAATATCGGGACTTGAAATATTAAAAATATTAAGTATTGAATTTAAAAAATAAATATATAATAATAAACTGATGAATTAAATCGTAGGACGCAAATTGAGGGTACTAAATTAAAATTAAATCGGATTTGAATTAAATCCAACGGATAGGTATGGAGATAAGGATTACATTAGTTCAAACTTGCATTAATTTGGAGTTGATATGATCAAATTATGGCTGAATCAAGTTAAAGATTTAAACAGGTTTGATCGATTTAAAAAGAATTAAAATATATATATTTTTAGTAAACCTTCTATTTCATTTTTTTTTCTCTCCCTTTTTTCGTACACGTTGCAATTCCATCAGACCATATGTCACCCCTTCATCCATCCCTCCCTTTTATTTTTCTCTTCATTTTCTTCCTCATTTACTTTTCTCTTTCTCTTCTTCAAGGATAGTATAGCTATAATTTTTTCCTCTCCTTTTATTAAGCAAGTTCTCTTTTCTTTTTCTTTCTTTTCTCTTTTCCTTTCAACTAGAACTAAAGATTATGATTGAAAATTTTGAATTTAAGTTCATTAAGCTCCTTAAATTCAAAAGTTCGGTTTTTGAATGATGAAAATCGATCTACACTAATCCTTAGAATTTTTTAAAATCGCCCCACCTGACTGAAAATCCTGGCTATGCCACTGCCGGCTAGGGACGGGCCTAGGTCTCCAACATTTAAAATATTATTGAAATAGAATCATATACTTAAGTTTAGAATTATAAAGATAATAAAAGATTTTTAAATGGATTCAAAGTAATAGGTAAAAAATATTGGTTGCTTAAGAAGATAAGATTAAAAAAGTACAAAAAAAAATGACAAAGAAGAGGATTGAGGTACCTTATTGTGGGGAGGATGATCTTGTAGAGTATAGTGGTCAAAAAAGAGAAAAATAGACATAAGTCTAGAAAAAAATTCTAGCGTTGAAAGTAAATACTGATTTTTTTTTTAAATATAAGATGAAGGAAACAAAAGAACAATCCTAGAGAAGACAAAAGAAAATATGACCAAAAAATATCCTCAAAATGGATGAAAATGGCCAATATGCGGTGGAGAGAGACTTCTAATGTTGCTAGAAATAGTAGGCACAGGTGATGGGGATGAAAAATAAGTCGTGTTACCACATAACAATTAAGTTGTGTTACCTTTTTTGTATTTAACATGTTCCAGGTTCCATGTTATCTTATTCTTCATCATTGCTCTTTGGATGTAATGAACACGAACTTACATCATCTTGTTTGAGGATCTCAGAATTTGTTAGTATAACTTTCGAAGATAGTAACAAGGAGCCACCCAAAAGATGCCAGGTGTTTGCATAAGCAACAGCTTGACAACCTATGCAAATGGTTGGAGTTATGGAGCTCTCATTATGGCTCATAGTGATGTACGAATCCTTAGTAAGAATCAATCAATTCTATGATTCCGGGGCCATCTCTATGGCGTCAGGACCTACTGAGGTTATACCCTGCCAAATCCAACAGTCGAAGAATGAGTTCCAGGATCAAAGCCACATGGCCATTCATGGGCAATGATAAAGGAATGGATGTCAATATAGAGCTCAGTGAGGCTGCCAATGAGGATATTGTCATTTTCTTCTTCCAGTTGGACTTGGAAACTCAGATCCAGGTATACTTTGCTGTCCTTTCTTCCTGCAATTCTCATTATAGTGTCTGATGTCTTAAGGTAGTTGAGCATCCCAATATCTTAAAGAGAGTTTTACATTATTTGATGAAATGCAGCCATTACAT
>JAGFNQ010009468.1:0-19107 GCA_024364735.1 Boesenbergia rotunda
AAGGTATTGCTTTCGTTGCAGGTAAAACTGGAAGGAACACAAAGAAGAAGCCTGAACCCGAACCTGAGTCTAACTCAGACTCAGACTCAGAAGAGAAGATGGAGATCAAACTAAGCTGGTCTGGCTCGCTCGAAGCTACTACAAGGAGCTGAAGAACCGAACCAACAAACGGAAAACCGGCCGAAGAAAGGACGAACCAGCTGAACCCGCAAAGAAGCCCAATGTGACCTGCTACGAGTGCAAGAAAAAGGGTCACTACAAGTCAGAGTGTCCTAACCTAAAGGAGACTAAAAAGATGAGAAGAAAGAAAGCACTGCAAGCAACCTGGGACGAATCCTCCTCCTCCTCAGAAGAAGAGGCACCCCAGTCCAACCTCCTAACTCTGACCGCCTCAGAAGAAGTCGGAACCGAATCAGAAATAGAAGAGGACGACGGCGAGCTGACCTTCACAGAAGACGGCGAAATTAAGGTAACTGGTTTTAATAGATCTCAATTAAGTGAATTAATTTCATTTCTTTCTCGAGATTTGGCAAAAGCCAAACTCCGAGTCGAATCCCTCCGACAGGAAGTAAAACTCCTGAAAGAGGGAGCTGACTCTAAACCCTTAACCGAGAAGGTTCAGGAAGGAACTCCTACTCAAGTTGAAAAACTTGAAAAGGAGAACTCCTCCCTGAAAACTCAGGTTAAGGATCTTAGATCAGCATTAGAATGATTTACATCTGGTTCCAAGGGTCTTGACATGATCCTTAGAAAACAGAAATCAGTTCTAAATCAATCCGGACTGGGCTATAGAACCAAATCCCGGCAAAGATCTTACTTGGCTGTACTGAATCAGTCCAGAGGTAAAGTTCAGGCATGGGCACCTAAACTATACCTGAACAAACCGACTGGATCAAATCAGTATTGGATCTCCAAGGACAAGATTCACATCTTGCCTAACCATCACCGTGGCTTTAGAGTAGGGGGAGCCAAACTGAAAACTATATTCATTATTAGATAAAGTTGTTATTCTTGATTGCAATATGATTGTTTGCTTATTTATTTAATTTCTGCAATTTACCATGCTTAGACTTAGGCTAGTTTAAGGACTAAACAAACTTAGCTGAAACTTGACAACATAGTATTGGGTGGAGGTGAGATGATAGTACGTTAGGGAAGTCAATTTGGCGGAACTAGCCGAAGCTACCGATCCAAGACCTAAACTAGTTAGACCAGAAATTTTTCAAAGAATTTTTGAAAATGAAATTTCATTAAAAGGCTTTGTCAAGGAAAGGGTGGATGATCCCATAAGGCTACGGCCAAAGAAGGCCTAGTGCCTCGCCAAGACCTGGAAGCTAATTTTTGAAATTCAAATTCAAATTTTCTTTGTCAAATTCGAATCTAACACAAAATTTCAGTTATTTGTAGATTTAAACATCTTTTCAAAAATTTCAAAATTAATTAAGTTTTCAAGATTCAATTAATTTTTCAAAATTAATTAAGTTTTCAAAATTTAATTATTTTCAAAATTAATAAAAAAATTTCAAAACAGTCTTAACTATCAAAACCTGTCTCACGAAACCTATAAGGCTAACGTGATTGAAAACCCTAAATTTGGGTGAGATAGACTAGGCAGTGAAACTCAATTTAAGCTATTCCTGACTCTAGTTGGATCCAAATCAAGAAAACTCTTTATGTGTAGGAACATAAAGATTTGGACCAATGGATGTTGGATAGCGGTTGCTCCAGACACATGACTGGAGATAAATTGAAGTTCACCAAGCTCAAGTTCAAAAACTTTAATGCTACACTCAAGGTAATTGGGTCAGGTAATATTGAACTTAAATCCGATTTCATTATTAAGAAAGTTCTATTAGTTGAAAACTTTAATTTTAACTTGCTTAGCATAAGTCAGTTATGTGATTCTGGTTATATAGTCACTTTTAACAATTCCAACTGCCTAATTAGAAATGTACAAAACTCAGAAATCATGCTTAAGGGCACTAGAAAAAACAATGCATACACTATAAACCTTCCCCTTGTACCCAAATGTATGTTAACACAATTAGAACAATCAAACCTCTGGCATAGGAGATTATGTCATACCAATCTAAGAACTATCTCAAAAATTACCCAACTTGGCTTAATCAAAGGTATTCCCAAAATTAAAAATAATGAAAACCTAATATGTGAATCTTGTAATCAAGGTAAACAAACCAAATCCAATCACAAACTAACCCAATCTGATTTAGCTCAAACTACACTTGAGCTCCTACACCTTGACCTGTTTGATTCACATGGAGCCAAGTCACTAAGCGGGAACAGATACTGCTTAGTAATAGTTGATGATTACTCTAGGTTTACCTGGGTTAGGTTTCTAAAAGCCAAAGATGAAACCCTAAACCTATTTAATGAATTCTGTAAACTAATTGAAAATCAAAACGACACTAAAATTAAAAGACTTAGGAGTGATCACGGGGGAGAATTTGAAAATCAATGATTCGAGGAATTCTGTAAGGTAAATGGGTACCTACATGAATTTTCATGTCCTAAAAGCCCCCAACAAAATGGGATAGTCGAGCGAAGGAATAGAACATTACAAGAAGCCACTAGGGCTATGCTCAACGAATTTAATCTAGCAAACCAATTTTGGGCAGAAGCGATTAGTACGGCTTGTTATGTCCAAAATAGGGTTTTGATTAACAAGCGACACAACAAAACCCCCTATGAACTATACTACCAAAGACTCCCAAACCTACACTACCTAAGGGTCTTTGGATGCAAAGTCCATATCCTAAACACCAAAGACTATTTAGGAAAATTTCAGTCCAAGTCAAACCTAGGTACCTTCCTAGGATACTCAACCACAAGTAGAGCCTATAGAGTTTACAACAAACAAACTAAGAAAATTGAAGAAACAACAAACCTAATTTTTGATGAAGAAATCAACTCAACATCTAATAATCCAGATTTAACTTCATCAAACTCTGACCAAGAAAATAATGAACAAACTATTGAACCCTTAATTGAACCCTTAAACGAACTAACCATTGAACCAATTAATGAGTCAACTGAACCAAGTATCGAACCAACAACTGAACCAGCCCAAAGTGTCGAATCAAATAGTGAACCAAACCGACCAGCCGAACCTGAGGCTGAACCAAGCTCTAGAAGAGCCATGAAACCCAGACTCAGTCACCCAACTGATCAAATTGTGGGTGATCCAACTCTAGGAGTCAGGACTAGATCCTCCTATAGAAACCTTAGTCAAATAGCTATGATATCGAAAATAGAACCCAAAACTATAGATGAAGCCCTACCTGACCCTGACTGAATCATAACTATGCAAGAAGAATTAGCCCAATTTGAGAGGAACCAAGTCTGGGAACTAGTGCCTAAACCTGAAGGCAAACCCATCATAGATACTAAGTGGGTCTTTAGGAATAAGTTGAATGATCAAGGAGAAATAGTCAGAAATAAAGCCCGCTTGGTAGCAAAGGGTTTCAGCCAAGTAGAGAGATTAGACTACGATGAAACATATGCCCTAGTAGCTAGACTTGAGTCCATTAGAATGTTGTTAGCCTTTGCATCCCATAAAGGATTTAAATTATATCAAATGGATGTAAAGTCAGCCTTTTTAAATGGATTCATTAAAGAAGAAGTTTATGTAGGACAACCCCCAGGGTTTGAGGACTTAGACAAACCTAACCACGTTTACAAACTAACCAAAGCATTATATGGGCTAAAACAAGCACCTAGGGCCTGGTATGAACGGTTATCAACCTATTTAACTTCTAAAAAATTTAAACAAGGCCAAATTGACTCAACCTTATTTATTAAAACCCTAGGAAAAGATATATTTATTGCCCAAATTTACGTAGATGATATAATCTTTGGATCCACCAACACCAACTTCCTAAAAGAATTTGTCAAGATAATGGAAGAAGAATTCGAAATGAGCTTAGTTGGTGAGCTTACTTTTTTTCTTGGACTTCAAATCAAACAAACTAGGGATGGTAACTACGTTCATCAATTCAAATATGCTAAAGAGTTAATAAAGAAATTTAAAATGGATAACTCTAAAAGCATAAGTACCCCTATGGCCACTAATGTAAAAATAGATAGTGACCCTGATGGTAAACCAGTAGACCTTAAACTCTATAGGAGTATGATAGGTAGCCTACTATACCTTACAGCCAGTAGACCTGATATTCTTTTTGCTGTAGGGATGTGTGCTAGATACCAAACCTGTGCTAAGGAAACGCACTTAGCAACCCTAAAAAGAATACTAAGATATGTAAAGGGAACCCTAAATGTAGGGATTTGGTATCCTAGGATCTCATCTTTTAATCTGACAGGATACTCAGATTCTGACTATACTGGCTGTAAATTAGATAGAAAGAGCACAAGTGGAAGCTACCAACTGTTAGGTCATAGTCTAGTTAGTTGGTGCAGCAGAAAACAACACTGCGTAACTCTATCCACAACTGAAGCGGAGTATGTAGCCTTAGGAGAGTGTACTGCTCAACTGTTATGGATGATGCACACACTTAAGGACTTCCAGCTCAACTACACCCAAACTCAAGTATTTATTGACAATATAAGTTCAATTAATTTAACTAAGAACCCAATCCAACACTCCAGAACCAAACATATAGAAGTCAAACATCATTTTGTAAGAGACCATGTAACCAGGGGTGAAATAGTACTCAAGTATATTGACTCTAAATCCAACCTAGCTGATATATTCACAAAACCCTTACCTGAATCTGAGTTCAGCTCACTAAGAAGGCAGTTAGGATTGTGCTCCGTAGAATAGATTAATTTTTTTTTGCTCTACTTGATTTAAATTTTTTAAAAAAATATATAATTTGAAAAACTGTCTTACTTAATTTCAAAATCAGTCTTCATTTTCGACTTAGTTTTATTTATATTTCAAAACTACCCCCTTTCAAAATTAAGGGCTTTTTCGAAAATAGACTTAGCCTAGGCCCTAACCCTAGAACTGCATGCACCTATAAACTTAGAAGCCAGCATCTCACAAGCACCTTAGGGTACTTTTGATTGATAACCTAGAAAGGGTTGAGATGCTTAGGTCTTTGCCTTAATTCAAGATGCTTTTGTTGGTGCAGAAGGAACCAAAGTCTAACCTGTGTTTTGATAATGGCAACATAGGTCAAAAGTTAAGTCTTACTTGTTTTCTAACAAGTTATTCTAAGTGTGCAGTATCCAAGCCCTAGCAAAGGACTGCTAGGCAACTAGCGAATGACTGCCAGTATTAAAGCCCTAGCAAGGGACTGCTAGGCAACTGGCGAAGGACTGCCAGTATTAAAGCTCTAGCAAGGGACTGCTAGGCAACTGGCGAAGGATTGCCAGCATCCAAGACCTGACAAAGGACCGTCAAGCAAAAGTCCAACCAAAGGAGCGGTTGGCATCAGGTAAATTCTCCTGAGAGGAGTAGGTGAGGACGCGTTCCCCGTCGAGGGAACAGTAGGCGTCGGTTCGACCTAGGGCTCCATTTTGGAGACCAAAGTCAGAACCAAGACAGCTAAGGCTGTATAAATCTAATAATTTATTATGTTATCGTGTTTTGGACTAACCCTGGATGCAGGACCGAAGGAACGTGTGTCTGCAGCTTAGAAAGCCTCAAAGGAGAGAGGCAGTTGCTAAGTAGGGCGCCCGCAGCGTCCCGGGCGCCCCCAAGGGCCATACAAAATAAGTAACAAGAAGAATGGTTCAAATACACACCGGGTCGGGCGCCCCCGTGCCTCCGGGCGCCCCCGCTGCTCCCGGGCGCCCCCGTGCCTCCGGGCGCCCCCATGCGCGTACATCAAACCAGAAGCCTTCGAAGCCAAGAGATGAGGTTTGACCCAGTCAATACGGGCGCCCCGAACGACCCGGGCACCCCAGTCAATGCGGATCCAGAGGATCAGACGCGACCGAGGTTTGTGCGGATCATAAGCCACGCGGGGGGCGCCCCCGACGTCCCGGGCGCCCCCTAGCCCTATATAAAGGGCCCTCGACCCCAGGCTTCCAACAACAATTCTTTCAACGCCTCAAAGCTCCTCTACGCTCGTGCCTTGCTCCAAAAACGCCTCACCTCGAGCCGACGACGTCCCGCTGCCCCGAAAAAGAGTCGATACATTCCGGACGTCGGTAACGAAGAGCTTAATATTTGTTTATTATTCTGTTGCACTATCTCTGTAATTGAAATTATTGTAATCTATTTGCGCGAATATAGAATTGCCCATAGTAAACGGTCAACGACCGTGGGCCTTGGAGTAGGAGTCGACACAGGCTCCGAACCAAGTAAAAATCACTGTGTCTCGTATTTTTATTTCCGCTGTGCACTTACTCTTAGTTTTCCGTAAAAGAACGATTTCTGATATTCACCCCCCCTCTATCGGTTTTTCACGATCCAACAGCTTTAAGTCAGTGCATCTGCAGTAATTGGGGCACTAAATACAATTTACATAGCAATCAAGTTAAGTGTCAAGCTTAGAAAATCTAACTTAAACAGAAACACTTAACTTGACTAACCCTAGTAAAAACTACTGTTTCTAACAGTTAGTAAGTAGCTAATTGGGTTAGACAGGTCCCTAAAGAGAAAATTGACTGATTTAGTTTAAGTCTAATTATGAATTGGTTCAGTACAGCAAAATCTTATTTATTTCCTTCATGCAATCATATTTCTGCTATATTTATCTCATTTTGATATATGGCAAAGGGGGAGAGATAGGAAAGGAAAGAGTAAAATTAATTTTACTTATTCAAAAAATTTATTTTACTTATTCAAAAAGGTTTCAAAAAATTAATTTTACTTATTCAAAAAAAGTTTCAAAATTTTTCCTTTATTCAAAAAGGTGTCAAAAATTTACTTATCCTTTATTCAAAAGCTTAAACATGTCAAATTTGACTAAAGTACTTAAGTTCTCAAAGCTTTAAAATTTTTTACTCAAGCTTTCAAAATTTTGCTAAGTACTCTAGCTTCAAAATTTTTACTCAAGCTTTCAAAATTTTGCTAAGTACTCTAGCTTCAAAATTTTTACTCAAACTTTCAAAATTTTTCTAAAGTACTCTAGCCTTTCAAAATTTTCTTACTTAAGCTTGTCAAAATTTTTTATTAAGTACTTTAAAGCTTAAGTTTTTCATAACTGTATAAGTACAATGTTACAAAGTACTTAGGTTTTTCAAAGTTATTAAGTACTTAAGCTTTTTAAATCCTACTAAGTACTTAAGCTTGTTAAATCCTACTAAGTACTTAAGCTAGCATTTTCAAAACTCTTGAGTACCTTAAAACTTTAAACCTTTTTAAGTACTCTAATTATGCTTCAAAAACTCACCTATGTACTTTTAACTTAAGTTATTGAAAGATTTCTAAGTACCTAAAACTTAAGTTTTCAAAGTACAAGTAAAGTTTTTAAACCCCACGAATTTTTGAAAAATCTAGGGGGAGATTCCTTCCAGGGGGAGGGAACAAAATTTAAACTTTTTTCATGTTTGCTTAAACTTAACTTTTTGAACTAGGGTTGCCATAAATCAAAAAGGGGGAGATTGTTGGTGCAGAATGCACCCAAGTCAAACCTATGTTTTGATAATGGCAACAGAGGTCAAAAAGTTATGTCTTACTTGTTTTCTAACAAGTTACTCTAGTGTGCAGGAAAAGTTCTAGCGAAGGACTGCTAGGCACTAGCGAAGGAATGCCAGGGTAAAAAGCCCTAGCGAAGGACTGCTAGGCACTGGCGAAGGAATGCCAGAGTCAAAAGCGCTAGCGAAGGACTACTAGGCGCCAGGCGAAGGACAGTCTGGGACTGAAGCCCTAGCGAAGGAATACTAGGCACCGAGCGAAGGGCAGCTCGACATCCAAGACCTGACAAAGGACCGTCAGGCAAAAGTCCAACCAGAGGAACGGTTGGCATCAGGTAAACTCTCCCGAGAGGAGTAGGTGAGGACGCGTTCCCCGTCGAGGGAACAGTCCGCGTCGGTTCCACCTAGGGCTCCATTTTGGAGACTAAAGTCAGAACCAAGACAGCTAAGGCTGTATAAACTAACCAATTAATGTCTTGTTGTGTTTTTGGACTAACCCTGGATGCAGGACCGAAGGAACGAGTGTCTGCAGCTCAGAGAGCCTCAAAGGAGTGAGGCAACAGCTGACCAGGGCGCCCGGAGTGTCCCGGGCGCCCCCAAGGTGAACACAAAACACACAAACAAGAAGCGCGCTTCGATAGTACAACCTGCGGGCGCCCCCGTGCTCCCGGGCGCCCCCATGCGCATGCCTCGAACCAGAAGCCATCTAAGCCAAGCAGATAACGCTTGACCCGATCAATCCGGGCGCCCCGGTCAAAGCGGATCCAGAGGATAGACGCTGACCGAGACCTCTGCGCATCAAAGGCCACGTGGGGGGCGCCCCCAACATCCCGGGCGCCCCCAGGCCCTATATAAAGGGCCCTCGACCAAGGCTTCAAGGCATCAATTCTCTCAATGCCTCAAAGCTCTTCTGCTCTCACGCTGCGCCTCGGAATCCTTCCAACTCGAGCCGACGACATCCTGCTACTCCGAAATAGTCAATCTACTCCGGACGTTGGTAAAAGAGCTATATAAAAGTTTACTGTACTTAATTTGTAATCCTTTGTAAACTATCTTGCGCCTAATATAGAATTGCCCAAAGTAAACGGTCAACGACCGTGGGCCTTGGAGTAGGAGTCGACACAGGATCCGAACCAAGTAAAAATGACTGCGTCTCTGTGTTATTGTTTTTTTTCTGCTGTGCACTTGCTCTTAATTTTCCGAAGAAAAATGAATTCTGATATTCACCCCCCCTCTATCGGTGTTCTCGATCCAACACTAGATGCTTGCTTCAGTCCATATATGGATCGTCGAAGCTTGCATACCTTGGTTTTATCAACCGATGTGAAACCTTGAGGTTGTATCATGTATACATCCTCAAGCAGGTTTCCATTAAGGAAAGATGTTTTCACATCCATTTGCCATATCTCATAATCATAATGAGCTGCTATGGCTAGGAGCATCCGAATGGATTTAAGCATAGCTACTGGCGAATAGGTTTCGTCATAATCAATTCCTTGTTTCTGACGATATCCATTTGCCACTAATCTAGCCTTAAAGGTAACAACATTACCTTCCATGTCGGTTTTCTTCTTGAAAATCCACTTGCACCCTATGGGCTTAATCCCTTCAGGTGGGTTAACCAAGTCCCATACTTGGTTTTCGTACATGGAATCCATTTCCGACTTCATGGCTTCAAGCCATTTGTCCCTTTCTGAACTTTTCAGAACATCTTCATAACTAATAGGTTCATCATCGCTTATGAGTAACACGTCGTTTGATTCACTTATGAGAAATCCGTATCTCTCTGAAATATTGCGTGTCCTATCAGACCTACGAAGAGGTGGTATAGTTTTAGGTTCAACTGATAGCTCATCATTATGAGATATTGGTTGTGGGTCTAGACTAGGTGTCTCTGTAATGTCTATTGGAGTTTCTTGAACTTCATCAAGTTCAATGCCACTCCCACTGTTTTCTTGTAAAAGAAATTCTTTTTCCACAGCATGCCTTGAAACAAACACCTTTTGTTCCAAGGGATGATAGAATTGGTAGCCCTTTGTTTCCTTAGGGTATCCAATAAATAGACATTTATCAGACTTAGCATCCAATTTGTCTGATACAGTCCGCTTCACATAAGCAGGACAACCCCATATATTAAGGTGAGTTAAGTGAGGTTTCTTACTATTCCACGTCTCATATGGAGTAGTCGAGACTACCTTGGTCGGTACTCTGTTTAGCAAGTAAACAGCTGTCTTAAGTGCATAGCCCCAAAAGGATTTTGGAAGAGTTGCATGATTCATCATCGACCTAACCATGTCCATCAAGGTTCGGTTGCGCCTCTCAGATACACCATTATGCTGTGGTGTATATGACGGAGTCCATTGAGACAATATCCCATTGTCCCTAAGATAATCTTGAAACTCTTGGCTTAAGTATTCACCACCCCGATCGGATCGAAGTATCTTAATACTTTTGCCAAGCTGTTTCTCTACTTCATTTCTGAACTCTTTGAATTTCTCAAAAGCTTCAGATTTGTGTTTCATCAAGAACACATACCCGAATCGTGAGTGATCATCGATAAAGGTGATGAAGTAGCTATAGCCTCCTTGTGCAAGAGTTGACATTGGTCCACATACATCAATATGTATTAGACCAAGCAATTCTCCCACTGGATTATCTTTTCCGGAAAAGGGTAATTTGGTCATCTTGCCTTTTAAGCATGATTCGCATGTATCAAATTAGTCGGGTTCAAATGATTCCAAAATCCCACATCGGTGTAATTTGGTCATGTGTTTCTTACTTACATGGCCAAGACGATAATGCCACGTGTTGGGACCGGGTGCATGTTGACAAGGATACGGGTTCGTAAATTTTTAAATATTTACGTGCAGCGGAAGAATTAGCATAAATAATTTCTCAAATTATTTTTAAGAACGTATCTAGCATGCGACCTTATGATGTGTGGACATGATCATAAATTAAAATTTTGCGAAAAAGTAAACTAATTTACTTAGTACCTCGCGTAACTCGAAGTAAGGGACGAGATCCAACCGTAGCGTCCCTTGGAAGCTCCGCCTCTATTCGCATCCACGCCGAGTTCTCTTCGAGATGACTTCGCAAAGCCACGAGTTTTGTGCCATCGAGAACTACTAGATTCTCCAAAAGCACAACTAGAATATCAAGAGAGAAAGTTGGAAACTAACCACCAAGCAATGGAATCAAGATTCCGGGAAAGGAAAGAAGGAGTCGCGATCCGTTTCTTCTTCTTCGGCACCTCCTTGGCGGATGAAGCTCTCGGCCACCCTTGGGATGTGCGCCGGCCCTAGGGGAGGAGAGAGAGCCGGCCCTAGAGAGAGAGAGGGGCGCCGGCCCTAGAGAGAGAGAGAGAGTTAGAGAGAGAGAGGGAGCTACTAATCTTTAGATAACTCAATTAGTTGGAATTCAAGGCTTGCCTTTGGTTCCTTTATATAGTAGCCTCTCCCTTGCCATGTCTCCCCTTTAACGGAATTAACGGAATAAATTTTCATAAGAAATTTATCTTATAAATTTTCTTATTAATTATTCCGTTATGCCAAGTTTTATTATAACTTATCTTATAATAAAACAAATACATCTCTCTTTTTAATTATGGAATAAATTTTCATAAAATTTATTATATAAATTTTCTCATCATGGAAAAATCAATTCATAATTGATTTAATAAAATAAAAATAAACCATTTAAAGTTTATTTTAATCTCCATAAAAAGAATAAATTTATTATATAAATTTTTTCTTTATTATGGAAAAATCAATTCATAATTGATTTTATAAAATAAAATAAACCAATCCATGGTTCATTTTAATTTCCATAAAAAGAATAAATTTATTATATAAATTATCCTTATCATGAAAAAATTAATTCATAATTGATTTTATAAAATAAAAATAAACCATTTAAAGTTTATTTTAATTTCCATGAAAACAAATTTATTTATCCATAATTTTATAAAACAAATCGCGCTTGATTTATTTTATAATTTAAACCAAATTAATTGGTTTCTCCCCCTTGTTGTTGCCGGCCAAACCAAAGAGGGTTGGCACCCTCTTTGGCCGGCCAAACCGAGCCGATCCCATCGTGAATTAAACTCATTTAATTAGCCCAATAAGCCTTCAAAAGACTTAGCCATTTTAAGCTTCCGTTGCGCCTCTGATTAACTCAGATTCGACATATTTCTCTTGATCGAAAAATCCAATTTTCAACTCGTTTTAAATCCCTCAGATTACTCGTAGTGCGTGTGACTAAATAGGCTTTCGATTTATGTTGGCCATTTATAATCAACCAATTATAGAACGATCATGAGTGGCACCTAGTAGTACATCATGATCCCCAATTAATCGAAAGATCAACGGTTGACCTCAGAAGTAATTCTGAAACCCTTGAGCAGCTCTAATGAATCGTGCCTCATTCCCTTCACCATCTTATACTCACTTGGTTCAGGACATGGTCTGTGTGTGTCAGTCCCCACTAGGCTGACTACGTCACACCTAGCCCAAGTAGTGTCTTTCTCGTCCTTTGGATTTCTAATTACTCTCATGTATTTAAGAGACTCATACTCTAAACATGACATGCTCTGGCCAGAGGCTTTGAGTAACAATCCGACGATAGGCCTGGGTATACATCTCCTCGCAAGGAGTGGTGAATCCTTTGTAGGCTGTTCAAACATCTTCGGGCACTTCGGCTTATACCCAACCATCTGTTAGTAATATGAGAGAAGTGTCCTAAGGCAATCGCCTTATGATGTAAACATTTATTTTAATAAATGATAATTCACTATTTGAGTATACATGTTTTGTGTATTTGATTGGGATCTTAAACTCATCTACTGAATATCCGCAATACAACTCACAGCATAAGAGAATTTGTGATGGGATCACAACTAGTGATTATCTCTAATGTGCAATTGTGAAGTATTGAAATTATCCCTAGTCGATGAATTGATAAAAATGGACACTATCAATTCTGTTGAGACTAGCATGGGTTATTCTCTAATCAGCTGATTCTCACTAGCTGGTGACATTGGGATGTCCGGAGATAAACATGGATGCTAGTTAAGGGAACTAGTTCATTGGAGTGACTGGCTGTAAGACTTCATATGGGAATCTACATGTAGATATGTCAATGAAGATCTTACTGCGGCTTAAGTGCGATGTTCCTTTGACTTGCGGTGTTCAAGTCATCTTGGTCATGGAGACTTATACTTTAACATCTTAAGCAAGCATCTCCAAGGAGGTGTGGACCCGGGATGGTTGGGTATAAGCCGAAGTGCCCGAAGATGTTTGAACAGCCTACAAAGGATTCACCACTCCTTGCGAGGAGATGTATACCCAGGCCTATCGTCGGATTGTTACTCAAAGCCTCTGGCCAGAGCATATCATGTTAAGAGTGCGAGTCTCTTAAATACATGAGAGTAATTAGAAATCCAAAGGACGAGGAAGACACTACTTGGGCTAGGTGTGACGTAGTCAGCCTAGTGGGGACTGACACCATAGACCGTGTCCTGAACCAAGTGGGTATAAGGTGGTGAAGGGAATGAGGCACGATTCATTAGAGCTGCTGAAGGGTTTCAGAATAATTTCTTCTGGGGTCAAACCGTTGATCTTTCGATTAATTGGGGATCATGATGTACTACTAGGTGCCACTCATGATCGTTCTATAATTAATGGGTTAATTATAGATGGCCAACATAAATCGAAAGCCTATTTAGTCACACGCAATACGAGTAATCCGAGGGATTTAAAACGAGTTGAAAATTGGATTTTCCGATCAAGAGAAACAAGTCGAATCTGAGTTAGTCAGAGGCGCAATGGAAGCTAAAAATGGCTAAGTCTTTTGAAGGCTTTTTGGGCGAATTAAATGAGTTTAATTCGCGACCGGTTCAGGTCGATTTGGGCCGGCCAAAGAGGGTATTATCCCTCTTTGGGTGGCCGGCCAAGAGAGAGAATAAAACCAATTTATTTTGGTTTAATTAATAAAATAAATCTAGTATGATTTGTTTTATAAATTATGGATAAATAAATTTGTATAAAGAAATTTATATAAATAAAATTTATAGAAAGTTATTCTTTTATGGAAGATTAAAATAATCCATGAATTGGTTTATTTTAATTTTATAAAATCAATTATGAATTGATTTTTCCATAATAAGAAAGTTTATAAATTTCTTATAAAATTTATTCCATAATTTAAAGAGAAGAAGAATTAGTTTTATTATAAATTAGTTTATAATAAAACTTGGTTTAAACGGAATAATTAGTTAAGAAAATTTATAGGATAAATTTCTTATAACTAATTCTGTTTAGAGGGAGACTTAGCAAAGAGTTGCTACTATATAAAGGACCCAAAGGCTAGCCCTTTATTCACAACATCAATCAATTAATCAAGAAATTAATTAGATCTCTCCCTCTCTCTCTTAATCTCTCCTCTCCTCTTCTTCTTCTTCCCTTAGGGCCGGCGCACCCTAGCTCCTCTAGGGCCGGCGCCCAACCAAATCCAAGAAGGTGAAGTTGCCGTGAGCATTGAAGAAGAAGAAGGAGAACCCGAACGCGAAGTAGAAGAAGCGGATAGCGACTCCTCTCTTCCGGAATACGATTCCGTTACTTCATTGGTTAGTTTTCCTAATTTTTCTCTTGTCCTTCTAGTTGTGCCTTCCGAGAATCTAGTAGTTCTCGTCGGCACAAAACTCGTGACTTTGCGAAGTCATCCCGAAGAGAACTCGGCGTGGACGCGAATAGAGGCGAAGCTTCCAAGGGACGCTACGGTTGGATCTCGTCCCTTTCTTCAAGTTACGCGAGGTATAAAAGTAAATTAGTTTACTTTTCCGCAAACTTTTATTTCATGATTATGTCGATACACTATAAGGTTGCATGCTAGATACGAAGTTAAAATAATTTAGGAAATTATTTTATGCAAACTCTTCCGCTGCACGTAAAATTTTAAATTTTACGAACTCGTATCCTTGTCGACATGCACCCGGTCCCAACAGTGGTATCAGAGCCGGTTAGTGTTCGACTTAATCATATAATTGTTTTGTGGAAAACTTTGTCATAATCTCAATTTCGGAAAATTTTTCCAATTATGGAAACTTTCAAATTATAATAAATTTTAGAATTAGGAATTTCAAAGTTTGGAAATCGTCATGAAATTTCGCAAACGTTTGAAATTTTCTAGTTTCTAAATTTTTATAATAATTGTGAAAATTTCCCATCTTTGGAAACTTTCCAATTTTGGAAATTTTTCTATTTTAGAAATTTTCCAACTTTGGAAATATGTAAGTTTTCTTTGTACCAGAAACTTACAATTATTCTGAAAACCTATTTTCGAAATCTCGCAATTTTGGGCACTTTCTTTTAAGAAAGTCTAGACAAATTCATGGACAGTTAATTGACAATTAAATTTGAATTGGTTTTTAAATTGACAACAAATTCTTTATTTTGGATTGAGCCTCGGGGAGCCGTCCAATTTAAAGTTAGATGTTGTAATTTAATTTCCCAATTTTAATTGAAATTGTCATGTTTGATTTGGATTGAGCCTCGGGGAGCCGTCCAATTGGATTTACAACACTTTACTTTTCTTTGGGTATCTGAGCCTCGGGGAGCCACCCTTAGAAAACGATTTGTTGTAATTAATCAATCCATGAATAAAATATGTTTTAAGAGGTGATGCTCTTACATATTGTTGTCTCCAAAATTAATTAGGAAAATGGTTTCCTATAGAGTTTTCTTAAATGAGATTTTCATGAAAATAATATGTAGTTGAATTAAGGGATTTGTCTCTTAATTTAATAAGATTTGATTTAGAGAAATCAAAGTCTTGAACATATTATTTCCGAAATTAATTATGACAATTTAGGAAATTGTTTCCCAAAGCAATTCCTTTAATAAAGTGTGAAATTAGAATTAAGGAAATCCGGTTCCTAATTCAATTCATGAGACTTGATAAATTAAGTCACATACATACTTTATTAAGGAAATCGTTAGTCATGACAATGTCATGAATGTGCTTAAGAAAAGATGAGACCAAAACCCCTTACAAAATATTAAGGCCAACACCTTCCATTAATATGGTTAGAATCGGAGTTTTGTTTCTCGCTTGGGTTGATGGACACATCCATGCCCGACTTGAACCTTAACATGTTCAAACCATGGAATTAGTTTATGAATAATATAGTTGGAGTCAGAGGTCAATCCTTAGTTTTGGTTGTTGGACACATCCAAGCCTGACTAAACGGTTGAATGAGCTCCAACCATATTAAAACTATTTCTTGATTAATGGGTCAGCCTTAAGCTTGGAGCATCGATTTGTTGTGCCACAGCCAAGGTCGATGTGAAGAGAGGTGCAGTTGGGTGCTATGTATATGATACATACTTGTTAATGAGTTAACAACCCAATGATTTATGCAAACATTCAATTAGTTGATAGCATAACGTGATAGTTACATATATGTGATATGTAATCGGTATAATTACCTACCTTCATAGCTAAGAAAAACTTGATGGCCACAGCCATGGTGATTCTTACCTATGGTTGGATATCAACCTATTTGGAGATGTTCCTACGATCTCCCGAATTGATAAAAAGGGTTATTCAATTTGAAAAATAAATAGGATTTTATTTATGTATGTTGATACATTCTTTAATAAATCTTCTCACATAATCTCAATTTGTATTTCTAGGATAATCACTCGATCATGTCTTCTCTAAACTTGCGTTCCATTTTGGACACAAATAAACTGACTGGGCCGAACTACATGGACTGGCTTCGAAACCTGAGGATAGTCCTCAAGGCAGAGAAGCTTGCTTATGTCCTTGAAGAACAACTTCCCACCCATCCTCCAGAAAATGCAACTCCAGACCAATTGTTGGCCTATCAGAAACATGTGACCGATTCTGAACTTGCGAGTTGCATCATGCTAGCCTCTATGGTACCTGAGTTGCAAAAGCAACATGAGCATATGGATGCTAATACCATCATCTTCCATCTTCATGAGTTGTTTGAAGAGCAGGCGAGATCCGAAAGGTTCGAGGTCTCCAGACTCCTCTTCACCACTAAGATGCAGGAAGGCACTTCTGCCTCGCAGTTTGTGTTAAAGATGTTGGGGTACATTGAGCGACTGAGCGCACTCGGTTTTGCAATGGATCATGAACTAAGTATTGACTTAATTCTGAGTTGTTTGTCCAAGAGTTGTTCACAATTTGTGATGAACTATCGGATGAACAAACTGGAGACTTCAATTCCTGAGTTGATCAACATGCTGAAGACTGTGGAGCCTTCTGTAAAGCCAGATCAAAAAGCGGTACTGTTAGTTGGTTCCTCGAAGAAAGGTTCTAAGAGGAAGGCCAAAGAACAGAACAAAGGGAAGAAGAAAAGGCCAAGAAAACTGAAAAGAAACCAAAAGGAACTTGCCATCACTGTGGCAAGGAAGGTCACTGGCGAAGAAACTGCAAGATTTATCTTGAGTCCGTGAAGAAGAAGGCATCCGATGCCCCATCCTCTTCAGGTATCTTCGTTATTGAATGTCACTCTATTTCCTCAGATACCTGGGTACTTGATACTGGGTGTAGCTCACATATATGTAATGACATACAGGGGCTAAGGAATAGAAGAAGGCTCGTCAAGGGAGAAGCGAATTTGCGGGTTGGAAATGGAGCAAGGATTGCTGCTATTGCCATCGGAACATATTTGCTAAAGCTCCCAACTGGACGTGTCTTAGAATTGGATAATTGTTATTTCGTTCCTTCGTTAATAAAGAACATTGTATCTATTTCATGTTTGAATGAAAAAGGTTATCATTTAACTTTCAGTAACAACTGTTGTTACATAACTTTAAATGGCGTTCTTTATGGGAATGGAACTTTGTGCAATGGCATCTACACGTTAGATCTATCCGTGACGTTTTCAATATCGAAGTAAGCAACAAACGTGCTCGAATAGATAATCAAATAGACTCCTATACGTGGCACTGTCGTCTTGGCCATATAAGTAAGAAACGCATGACCGAATTACACCGATGTGGAATTTTGGAATCATTTGAACCAGGTTCATTTGAAACATGCGAATCGTGCTTAAAAGGCAAGATGACCAAATTACCCTTTCCCGGAAAAGGTAATCCAGTGGGAGAATTGCTTGGTCTAATACATACCGATGTATGTGGACCAATGTCAACTCTTTCACAAGGAGGCTATAGCTACTTCATCACCTTCATCGATGATCACTCACGATTCGGGTATGTGTTCTTGATGAAACACAAATCTGAAGCCTTTGAGAAATTCAAAGAGTTCAGAAATGAAGTAGAGAAACAGCTTGGCAAAAGTATTAAGATACTTCGATCCGATCGAGGTGGTGAATACTTAAGTCAAGAGTTTCAAGATTATCTAAGGGACAATGGGATATTGTCCCAATGGACTCCGCCGTATACACCACAGCATAATGGTGTATCTGAGAGGCGCAACCGAACCTTGATGGACATGGTTAGGTCTATGATGAATCATGCAACTCTTCCAAAATCCTTTTGGGGCTATGCACTTAAGACAGCTGTTTACTTGCTAAACAGAGTCCCGACCAAGGTAGTCTCTACTACTCCATATGAGATTTGGAATAGTAAGAAACCTCACTTAACTCACCTTAAGATATGGGGTTGTCCTGCTTATGTGAAGCGGGTTGTATCAGACAAATTGGATGCTAAGTCTGATAAATGTCTATTTATTGGATACCCTAAGGAAACGAAGGGTTACCAATTCTATCATCCCTTGGAACAAAAGGTGTTTGTTTCAAGGCATGCTGTATTTCTAGAGAAAGAGTTTCTTTGCAAGAAACAGTGGGAGTGGGATTGAACTTGATGAAGTTCAAGAAACTCCAATAGACATCACAGAGACACCTAGTCTAGGCCCACAACCGATAATTCATAGTGATGAGCTATCAGTTGAACCTAAAACTACACCTCCTCTTCGTAGGTCTGATAGGACACGCAACGTTCCAGAGAGATACGGATTTCTCGTAAGTGAATCGAACGACGTGTTGCTCATTGGCGATGACGAACCTATCAGTTATGAAGATGTTCTGAAAAATTCAGAAAGGGACAATGGCTTGAGGCCATGAAGTCGGAAATGGATTCCATGTATGAAAATCAAGTATGGGACTTGGTTAACCCACCTGAAGGGATTAAACCCATAGGGTGCAAGTGGGTTTTCAAGAAGAAAACCGACATGGAAGGTAATGTTGTTACCTTTAAGGCTAGATTAGTGGAAAAGGATATCGTCAAAAACAAGGAGTTGATTATGACGAAACCTATTCGCCAGTAGCTATGCTTAAATCCATTCGGATGCTCCTAGCCATAGCAGCTCATTATGATTATGAGATATGGCAAATGGATGTGAAAACAGCTTTCCTTAATGGAAACCTACTTGAGGATGTATACATGATACAACCTGAAGGTTTCACATCGGTTGATAAAACCAAGGTATGCAAGCTTCGACGATCCATATATGGACTAAAGCAAGCATCTAGGAGCTGGAACATCCGTT
>JAGFNQ010009469.1:0-24711 GCA_024364735.1 Boesenbergia rotunda
ATGTTGTTACAGGAACTTGTATACTGAACTGTAAGATGCCTAAACAGTTTATGTAGATTTACCCAGTCATGGCAAGCAACCAAAAAATGATCCCTTCCTCTAGTTCAATTCCAAAAAGGATACTTCGCCGCAATGTTCACATAGTCTCTTAGAAACAATGACAAGGTTGTGTGAGTTAGGCACATATGGGCAAGCTTTAGCTTCCTTTATGCTGTATGGTAGATAGAACAAATGAGCTTTGCTTGGATCTTTAGTCACAAATCCCCCTGTTCTCCTCCAACGATTTCATAAACCATCCTTCAGAATCATAAATACCTTGAAGTTCTGGTGTGTGGAAAATGGGTCTCCGACCATCTTCATAGATGTAAACTTTAAGTATTCTCTCCGTCAGTTCATTGCTCCTGAAAATTATAGCAAATTTTTAGATAGAACTATAGATCAGATAAACTTTGATTTGTACTCTTTAGTTCATGATTTCTGGAAGCAATGAAATTCAAGTCATCTAAAACATTGTGAATTCAAAGGCTTCATGGAGAAGAAAACAAAAGTCTGTGCCCTAAATAATCAGGACATCAATTCATGGTGGGAAAGAACACAGAATTGGGTTATTTCATCGTCTCTGACCTCTTGAAGATGTAAACTTTTTTCTCTCCATCAGTTCATAGCTCCTGAAAATTATAGCAATTTTTCAGATGCATAAGCCTTGTTTTCTAAGGTTTTATAGATAGAACTATTGATCAGATAAACTTGGATTTGTACTTTTTAGTTCATGATTTCTGGAAGCAATGAAATTTAATTCATCTAAAACATTGTGAATTAGGGCATCAATTCATGTTGGGGAAGAACACAGAATTGGGTAATTTCATCGTCTCTGACCTCTTGAAGATCGATACGTTGCGGAACAAAAGGGAATACAGTTCTGGATCATCGGAAACTGGAGGGGCGTCGTCTAATTCCTTCCTGACAAGTCTGAGTGACTCCTCGGCGCCATTCTCCAATAAGCCACCTACACAAGCTCAATAACAATGTTCCAAGGGCGACACAATCTTCATTGGGATCGAACGATAAACCAAGATTTCTCAATTTATGATCTACCTCATGGCGGCGCAAAGGTCGGTGCTTTGCATCGGCACGGTTAGGGATCAACCCTGCTGACGCCGAATCCGAAGGGCTGGGAGGTGTTGGTGATGACGGAGCAGGAGGAGGAGCGGAGGAAGGAGTTGTAGGTTGGATTGGTTGGAGGCGGACGAGAACTGACGGAGGATGGGGGGAGAAGAGGCTCGGAGGAGGAGAAGACGGCGAGGAGGGCGGTGGCGGAGGCTGCGAGGAGGGCGACGGTGGCGACATGGCGGCGGCTGCAGAAAACAATCGCTCGGCCATGGCGGTGGCGTCTGGCGGCGAGTGGCCTTGAATCCACGGCCGCCGCCGCCGCCGCCGCCGCCGCGGACGAGGGCCTCATGGGGAGGGAAATGGAGAGAAAAAGGCGGAGCGGGAAGGCAACCAATTAAAGGGGCCCGGACCAAAGTGCTACTCCGCTGTCAGTGCAAGACAGGCAACTGGGAATTGGCGGAGGCCGCCGGCGCGCCAAGAACATGGATTGGTGGATTGTGTGGGGTCTATCATGATACGTGTTTCGTGGGGCGACGTTTTTTTATTTTATTTTTCTTGATAAAGGTAAATGTTATTTTTTATTCATTATTAATATAAAATTAGAAGGAAAAAAAAAACATACAACAGTTGGAAGATCAAACATGTTTAAATAATTCGATGGTTCAGATATTGATTAATTTTTAACTGGTGAAAAATAATTTATTAAATGTAAAAATCATTGTATTAGAGTAAAAATATCACATGTGATTTAATGGAATTAATAATAGGAAAAATTTTCATAAACTCTCAAATCTCAAACTCATCTTTACATGCAGTCCCCATTCGAAAAAATTTTTTGCATACAGTCCTGATGAGATTAACAAGATAGTTTTGTGAGTATTATTTGAAGAAAATTGAGTATAAAAGTTAGAAATTTGAGTATGTAAGGTTGCATCCACCATATCAAGAAACTGTATAATCAAATTTCCTAAATTAGTACTCAATCTTAAATAATTTATATTTAAATCTTTACCATGTATACTTATTTTTTACTCTTTTATACTCAATCCATCAGGAAGTGAATGTAAAGAATTTATTAAATGGAGAGTGCATATAAAGATCAATTTGGGATTGGGGAGTTTTCTGTAATTTACAGTTAATAATACTGGACCGTCTAAAATGAACATTATTAATTTTTTTTTCAAAAATATTTTCAAAAAAAATATGTTTAAACAATTGACGTAGACATGGTTCAATCTTATGTTAGGAAATATATTTGTGTTAAATTGGGTGAAAAACTCGTAATGAGTGATCATGGGCCAAAGTATCTATAAGGAAAAAAATCAAAAATTTATTTTCACGAATAAAATATTCGAGTCAGTGTTGAAATCATCTTACAAGGATGACGAAAATTACAAAACTATCGATGCACTTATATCCTGGTTGGAAACCTTTTAAGTAAGGAATTGAAATTCAATTCCGTTCCATCCAGAATTAAATTATAATTTTCATGTTTAGAATGAATTGTAAAAATAAAATTGAATTGAATTCAATTGTTATATTTTTACGATTTTATCCTGCGTGGATGGAGCTGGTCAGCTGGAGCAACTTTGATTTGTTTTGTGAGGGGACGATTTGATAATTTAATTTGTTCAAGTGAATTCTTTTCACAAATTAGAGGTGTTTAGGTGTGATTTATTTTGAGGGGTTTAAAAAGAATTGGAATTCAATTTCTTATCAAATCCTTCCTAAAAATTACTACCAAAGGAAGGAATTGAATTTAAATTCCCAAAAGAATTCCAATTCCTTCCTTTCCAAACATGGTGTTATTAAAGTACTTTTAGGATTTACACTTGATTGAGATCGGTCATCTATAAAATTAAAGAGACAGTAAGTATTTAGGGTTATAAAAATAAATAAATACAATTAAAGAAAAGATTAAATTTATTGGAGTAAAAACAATTGATTTAAAGAGAATTTAAAAAAAAAATTGAGAGGAGAAGGAATTTTTAAGGATTATTTTAATATAATAAAATTTTAGCGGGCATTTTAAAAATTATCCTAATTTTTTAATCCGCCCCTGAAAGGTTTCATCAGCAGGAAGACACCTCCTTCGCTGGCCGCCTCGCCGTCCCCTTCATCTGCCGCCCTCTCTCGGCCGACCGAGAAATCGCCGTGGCTCTCCTCCACCAATGCGCGGCAACTCACCTTCAAGGCCTGATCCCGCATCTATGCCAACTTTCTCTCCCTCTTTGGCGGTGAGGAAAGCGTTTTCTCTGAGGCGGTCCTCGCTCTCAACCCCCATCAACTCCGCCAGATCGGTGTCTCCTCCCGCAAGGCCTCCTACCTCCACGACCTCGCCCGAAATTTCCACAGTGGGATCCTTTCCGATGTCACCATCGTTTCCATGGACGACAAGGGCATTGGCAACCTGGTCAGTTCACATGTCCATGCCCTTCCCGTAGGAGACCCTGATGTTCGCAAGGGGGTGCAGATACTTTATGGTCTTGCAGAGGTCTCGCGGCTTTCGCAGATGGACCAGCTTTGTGAGCACTGGAGACCGTATCGCTCTGACGGGTCTTTGGTACCTGTGGTGCCTTTGGGAGGTGAAGGGCATCCACTCTGGCTTCAACAAGTGCTGAAGGTGGAACACTTGATACGGCAATGGAGGAGGAACAATGCAGCATCAGAAGCTAATTGATCCAGTTCAGATGCTTCGCGGTCTTGGATGAAAACCGTACGCTGCCTGCTAACACTATTGATTCCCTGCTCCTCTAAATGTTGCTTATTAGAATGGGCCGTTTATCCTTTCTTACGTTTAATTTACATTCTGCCTGTGTTGTGTTTGCTCATTGACTCATCAACTTCCACCACTTTTCTATTGGATTTCTTATAGCCTTTCTTATAGCCTTTCATGTCTATGTTTCTTTAGAGTCCGCACTTACTGTCAACACTTCAGCGTGGGTGGAAAATGGTGATAAAACATTATTGATCCTGTGAAGAATAATTGCTTGTTATCGTTCATTTTCATCTACCTTCCACGTTACTATGCTTATCTGGTGGTAGATCAGAAAATAGGAATTAAGAAGTGTCAGGTTGTTCTATATTTTTAACCTATACCACAGACAACTGAATCTTATTGAATAGAACTTATCAACATTTTGCATTGTTAATTTTCATGAATTTTGTACTTTCTTTGTGCTTTCTGTATATTTGGTAGTTTGATTTGTCTGGTTGGAAGTGTATCAACAGGGTGGTCATGATGAAGATATTTTTAATAGGATAACGATTGAATAGGTAAAATGGATAGAAGTTTCAAAATAATTTTGTACCTGCTGTATGGCTCGCGAGATAAAAATTATATATTGTTTTATGTACAAGAAGATATTACAACCTCTAGGCCTAACTAACCGGTCCAAGATGTAGCCCACTGTTTCTAACAATACCACCAATTAAATATTAGAAAAGTATTATTTGATGATTCCATTATATATGCCCAGCCTGTACATAAAATCAAAATTTCATAAATAAAAAATAAAGTGAACAGGGTTAAGATGCCAGATTTCATTATGACTCTGGTAGTAGATGATCTGTGTCTATGATTTATTGAGTCAATAGGTCTATCCGGCTAAGACGTGGCCAAATTTGGCTGTCTCCATATTATAGCCAATAAGGCTATATCTACAAATGCTGTTGTTTCACTAGACTTGCCAGGAGTCAGCTTTTTATTTCTTGGAACCACTTCGAGTTTTATTTACAGACAAATATTATTTTGTTTCTTTTCTATGGTATTCTAGCCAATGTAACCAACACTAGCTGCCTGACGCTAATTATGTTATTGTAGTAACACCTCTTGACTGAATTTGACACAATACCGTCAATTCTAGACAATAACTCGATCACTTGTAGATTTTGTTGCAGTCATCAAATGGCTATCTGCATTACCATGCAACATTTACCTAATCCAACCCACCCTGCTATCACTCTTCAATTTAACTAGCATATGAGGTAAAATGCCTGCTAATTAATGGTACCAGGTGCTGTTGCATGTAAACTCGGTGATACTCTGACTACATTTCACGTGTCGATATTTTGGACCTACAAATCCAAAGAACAAAGTAAGGTTGTTAAATTGCCAAATTTTGAAGTAAGATTACAGTCAAGAAAAGAGTTCGAGCAATCACAAGAGTGAAATCACAAGAACAAGTTAGGAGAGGATGCAGCCAAAAGGTTTGAATTTAGCTTCTGCAGACCTTTCTGGAATAGGAAATTTGAAGGTTAAGATTCCACCTTTTAATGGTCCACCATGGAATTTGGCTTTGGTTTTGGAGAAGAGACAATCGGCTGATTATATGATCACGTGGAAATAGGAAGCAGTTAACCCAAAAACCCAAAGTTGATTTGATTCACTAATATTTTTGGTTGTTCTTTCATTGTGTTATTTCTGTCCTAAACGAGCCTAATTCAATCTCATGAAAATGTTTCAGTGAATATTATAAAATGCATTAAATATCCATGCGTATTTTGTTTCAGCTGTTTGTATGTTGATCATTGATCATTTGCTAAGATCCAGGATGTTGATGGGATAAGTTTCATCTAAGTTGTCCATTCAACTAGTAATTTTAGTTATAGTAGTTTGTTTGATTACCTTTGCTATCTTTTTTCCTGAATATTTCTTAGAACTTTCTAATGAAATGCACAAGACTTGAGTTGGGCAACCGTTTGGCTCTCTGTCTCACATAGCATGCATTTAGTTGAGATTTCTTGACATATTGACATTAGTCAATCCATCTAAAATGATCTGATCCATGGTGCTTGCATGCATTTGTCTTCCAAGGGAAGAATCGACAAGTTATCAATAAGCTAGCAGTTTTTTTTCCTCGCCGACTCTAGAGGATCTATTATCTAAGCTAGACTGGCTTGCCGGGGGCATAAGAGGGACGTCTGCTGTTGCTATTGATGAATAAACTTCTTTCGGCAGTAATGATGCTTGGAAGTGTCCAATGCTGGGGCACCATGATTTAGTTTTACTCCCTGTGGAGTTGTGAATAAGGGAAATTCTTTATAGATTTAGAGTAGCAAATTAGTATTAGTTTGAGCTTAATAATTTTGGGTAGAAATGGTTGTATCATCATATAGGTTCAATGGTTTAATGGTCGAGCTTAGTAAGTTAATGAGTTATTATCATTGCTGAAGAACCATGATTGCTACTGAAATGTCAGTTCCTGTAATCTGCTTCACAACTATAGGTTCTGAAGATACATTAAGTGGAACTATCATGTTGCCTCAGGCACCAATGTTATGCATGTTTTATGAAGATAGCCAAGACATAGTTTAATTAATTCTTTTTTTTAGTTGTCATATGTTTGTTTAAGTATATGATACTATAGTGAGGGTGATCGAAGGTCGGCAAGAGGGGGTGAATTGCCCCTGAAAAAGAAAACTCAAATCTTTTGTTTATCTTAAAACAAAGATGGTAGTTAGATCAATCCAAAAATAAATAACATAAAATAAATTTAGCAAATTGTAAAAAGAGGCAACCGTATTTTACTTGGTTTGCAACCGGGGAAGTTGCTAATCCAAGGCAGAATGTGGCTCGATTCTCCTGAATGAAACTCCTTCGGGCGGAGAAGCCTCTTACACGTGGAAAGCTCAGAAAAAGAAAGAAAGAAAGATTACAAAGAACTTGTTTGGTAATGCTTGGATTGAATGACTGAAATAAAACTAAGCTCCAGGGGTCTATTTATAGCTCCGCTCAGAGTTTTCCATTTGTTGACGTGACACTTATAGGGCGCTCGAGTGCTCTTGGGCGCCTGACACGTGGCCTGATGCTTATCCAGAAGCAACGTTATCAAACGACTAAAATTAGTCTCTCGGGCGCCTGATAGTACAGGGGCGCCCAAGTGCTCGGGCGCCTGAGAGGCTAGGCGCTCGTAAGCTTACGGGCGCACGAGAGTGACCTTTTTGGTCAGCAACCGCTGATCACTCTCCAGCCTGACTTTCGGTCTTCTTAGGTGATTTCTGGCTAATCGGAGTTAGGCTCACCCGAACCTGACTACGACCTTTCGCCCCTCGAGGGTCCTTCCTCCTGGCTTCTCGTCCCTCGGACGCCGCGCGCGTCCTTCTCACTCCACCGACGTACTCTTTCGCAGAGCTCCGCGTCCCTCGGATGCACCGAGCCCGTCGGCTCCCTTTCCGTGCTATCTTTCTCGACCGCTGCATCTTCCGCTCGACTTCCTGCGCTCCTAAGTTCCTGTACACTTAGTCACAGGGATTAACAACACCACGACCTAACTTAAATCGGTTGACCACATCAAAACCAACCTGGAGTACTTACAATCTCCTCCTTTTTGATGTGCATCAATCCGAGTTAAGTTAGGGTAAACAAATATATAAAAAAAACATGAATAAATATATAACAGTGTAAGCACTAAAAAAATTGAAATTAGAGTCTACCCCTTAACTTAATATAACTTCTCCCCCTTTGATCACATCAAAAACATAAAATGTTAAGAGAAAATATTTTTAACATAGTAAATAGTTTCCAGAATTTATAAGTTAGTATTTTCAAAGAATTATCTTTAGAAAAATTGTCAAAGTTAAAATAATTTTCTAACATTTTAGAAAGTATTTTTTTTTAAATTTCAAAAAAAAAATCCTCAAGGTTTTAGAAGATAATCAACAGATCCAGAAAATTCGAATTCGATCAAATTAATTTTAAAGTATTTTTAACATTTAAAATCATGATTTTGAACGAAAAATCATAATAAATTCAATTATTTTAAAAAAATCAAAAATATTTTTGTAGATAGAACACTGCAAACTTTTATCAACAAAAACCTTAAACTTATTTTTCCTACAAACAGTTATCAAAAAAATTTTCAATATAAAGCATTAATTACCAAAATTAATTTAATCAAAAAAAAATCAACAGTTTAAGATACGTTTAGCGACCCAATATAAGTTTTTTCCAATAGGATTTATCAGAAACTTAGATGGAATATATGATTTGGGACCTTTTGCAATTTGGTCCTTGTGAAATCTAAAATACCAGTTGAGTTTTCCATAATATTTAATTGAATTATGTGAACATCTTCAACATGAATGGTTATTTTTCAAATTTTCAATTTGAATCTTCAAATTTTATTTTATCATACATTTCTAAAGCAAAAGCTAATTTCTTCTTCAAATCTGTATTTTTTGTTTTTAATTTACAAATAGATTTCAACATGACTTTTATTCTTGAGTAAAGTTGATCAGGAGGTAGAAAACATACCTCACTTACCATATCACTTTTGAAGTCCGAAGCTCCCCCTTCGTCGTTGCTGTCCTTTGACGTGACTCCCCCTTCATTGATGCTTTCATCTTCTTGGTATGAAGCCATCTGAGCAAGTCCAGCGTGTTTCTCAAGATCTGAGTCTTCCGATAAAGACTTGTCCCATGTCGCCTTTAGGTTGTGTGCTTTTATCTTTGGTGCCCCTTTTCTTTTGTTCTTCCCTTTGGGGTAGTTTTTCCTTCACGTGTCCTTCATTGCAGTTGTAGCAGCGGATTTTCCTTTGCTTCTTACCCTGCACCTTATTAAATTTTTTAGTTTTAAAATATTTGGACAACTTTCTTACCATATATGCTGCGTTTTCATCATTTTCTGAAAAATCCTCTTCATATTGGATCCTTCTCGTGCCTAGGGCGATGTTGTCCATTTTCCTTTTTCCTGCACATCTGGATTCGTGAAGTTCTAAAGTAGAAAAAAGTTCCTCTAAGGTATTTACCTCAAGAACCTTAGAGATGTAGTAAATATCGATTATCAAAATCCAGTTCTGGGTCCTCGGGAAGGCGTTCAATGCATACCTTGGCGCATCCTGATTGTTTACCAATTCTCCAAGATTGTTGAGTTCCGTCATCAGCTCCTTAAGCTTCGCGTGAAGTTGTGCTACTGACTCCCCTTCTTCTAGTCGAAGGTTGCTGAGCTGATTCCGAAGATGATGTCTTTTTGCTAATTTGGCTTCGAAGGTACCTTCATAGAGTTTAAGGAACTTTTCCCAAAGTTCCTTTGCCGATCGGTAGTTCCCGGTTCGGTTGACTTCTTGGGTAGGGAGTACGGTTAGCAGATGGTATTTTATTTTTCCATTCGCCACAAAGTCAGCCTGTTCTTTCTTAGTCCACTAGCTTTCGTCTTTTGGTTTGTTGTCGGCGTCCTTGGGAGCTACAAAACTGTTTTTCATTATTAAAATTAAATCGAAATCAGTTTTAAAAAAAATCTGCATCTTGCGCTTCCAACTCGCGAAATCCCCTTCGAATTTTGGTGGGTAGATGACTGGTCCAACCATTTTGTAGTTGCTTCAGACGGCGGTTAGTCCTTCTGGAGCGTCCTTGCTCTGATAGCAATTGACGATAATCGAAGGTCGGCAAGAGGGGGGTGAATTGCCACAGAAAAAAATGTTGGTGCCGGAAGCACCTAAGTCAAACCTGGGTTTTGATAATGACAAAGGGTTCAGAAGTTAAGGTGTTATTGTGATCTAACACGCTTACTAAGTGTGCAGGAAAGTCCTAGGAACACTAGGCAAGAAGTCCTGGCAAAGGGCTGGGCAAGAAGTCCTGGTCAAGGACTGGGCAAGAAGACCTGACCGGAAGTTGGGCAAAGAAGTCCTGGTCGAGGACTGGGCAAGAAGTCCTGGCAAAGGGCTGGGCACCGAAGACCTGACCGGAAGTTGGGCAAGAAGTCCTGGTCGCGGACTGGGCACGAAGACCTGATCGAGAGGATTGGGCAAAAGTCCAACTGGAGGAGCCGGTTGGCAAAAGGTAAACTCTCCTGAGAGGAGTAGGTGAGGACGCGTTCCCCGTGCGAGGGAACAGTAGGCGTCGGTTCGACCTAGGGTTCCATTTGGGAGACCCAAAGTTAGAACCAAGACAGCTAAGGCTGTAAATAATTTTTAACAGTCTTGCTTTGTGTGTTTTGGAATTAACCTTGGTTGCAGGGAACGAAGGAACGGGTTTCTGCATCTCAGGCGTCTCAATGGAGTGAGGCGCCTCACTGGTGCTAGGCGCCCGTATGGATACGGGCGCCCCAGTTCAAGGCCAAAAACAAAACATCGAAGCAAACTGCCACGAAGCTTCTGGACCAAGTCAGCTCAGGCGCCTGTGTTAACACAGGCGCCCTAGTGAAGGGGATAAGCGCTGACCGAGCCTGCGGATTGGAATTCTCATAGGAGAGGCCATGTGTCAGGCGCCCCCATCGATACAGGCGCCCCTATGGCTGCTATATAAGGGGGTTCACTCCCAAGGCTTCAGAACAACTTCTTCCAACTATTTTCTCCAAGCGCTCTGCTCCAAAAAGCCCCATGCTCACGTCTCAAGCGCCAACGACAACCCGCGGCTCAGATTTCGTTACTTTTCCATCGTCGATATAAATTTTGTTAAAGTACTGTACTCAATTCCATATTCTATTTTTGTACTTATTTGTGCGAATTATAGAATTGCCCAAAGTAAACGGTCAAGGACCGTGGACTTTGGAGTAGGAGTCGATCTAGGCTCCGAACCAAGTAAAAGAAACTTGTTAGCGTTGATTTTGTTTTTCCGCTGCGCAATCGCTCTAACTTTTAATCCGAAATTCTTCGATCGATATTCACCCCCCCCCTCTATCGATTTTCTCCGATCCAACAAGTGGTATCAGAGAGGGCGGCTCAAACTTGGTGCAACCACCAGTTTGAGAGTTTCTTTTCGGATTTATGAAATTTTTAAATTTTTTAAATTTTTTTCGAATCTTTCTCGTCAATTGAGGTTGGTGCAACACCACTCGATTTTGTTTCTTTTCGTTACTATATTTTCTTCCCGCACTACTAATCCAAGACTCAGTCTTGGAACAAGTTCTTGTTTTAATTTTTCAGTTACAATTCAAATGGCCATGCAAGAGGGATTCAGCATTGCCAGACCTCCTCTTTTCAGTGGAGAAGATTTCTTCTACTGGAAAAGCAGGATGGAAGTCCACCTGAAAACTCAGGTGGACATGTGGATAATCATCCAATCTGGCCTGGAAATTCCCAAGAACACAGAAGGAGTGACACAACATTATACTGAATGGGACGCCTCGCTGAAGAAGAAGATGAGGCTGATGCAAAGGCAACCCAGACTTTGCATTGCGGTTTGACCAAGGAGGAGCTGAACCGGGTGGGACCCTTCAACATCGCCAAAGAACTTTGGAACAAACTGATTGAGTTGCACGAAGGTACTTCTGACACCAGGATCAGCAAAAGAGATCTGTTGCTGAACAGACTCTACACGATCAAGATGAACGAAGGAGAATCAGCAGCACAGCTCCACGCCAGAATCCAGGAGCTGATGAATGGGCTGCATACGATAGGTCACAAGGTCGAGAACCGTGACCTAATCAGGTATACACTAAACGCGTTCCCAAGGAACACTCTGTGGGCATCCATGGTAGATGCCTACAAGGTTTCCAGGGATCTTTCTAAAATTAAATTAGATGAACTTTTCTCTGAATTAGAACTGCATGAACAGACTAACGCCACTTTGGTCGAGAAGAGTATTGCTTTCATTGCAGGAAAATCTCAAGTAAAAGCCCCCAAGAAGAAGCCTCAACCAGCACCCGAGTCTGACTCAGACTCAGAATCAGAAGATAGTGAAGGGGATCGACCCAAGCTGGTTCGGCTAGCTTGAGACTACTACAAGGAGCTAAAGCACCAAACAAACAAAAAGAAAGTAAGCCGAAAAAAGGAAGATCTAGCAGAACCTTCAACAAGCTCGAAGAGCAAGCCCAATGTCACCTGCTACGAGTGCAATAAAAAGTGACATTACAAGTCAGAATGCCCCAATCTGAAGGAAACGAAGAAGGCATGAAGAAAGAAGGCTCTCCAAGCCATGTGGGATGAATCCTCCTCCTCCTCCTCCGAAGAAGTCCTGCACGCAAATTTGCTCGCCTTAACCGCTTCGGAAGACGTCGACACCAGATCGGAATCAGAACCAGACGACGGAAAACTTACAATCTCGGAAAACGGGCAAATAATGGTAAGAGATTACTCAGAATATGAACTTTCAAAATTAATTTCTTATTTATCTCGCAACTTGGCAAAAGCCAAAATTCGGGTCGAGTCCCTCCGACAGGAAGTAAAATGCCTGAAAGAGGAAGCCGACTCGAGGTCCTTGACCGAGAAAATTCAAGAAGGAAACTTCACTCAAGTTCAAAAGCTTGAGGAAGAGAATTTCTCCTTGAAAACTCAAGTCAAGGAGCTCAGAGTGGCTTTAGAACGATTCACTTCGGGTTCCAAGGGTCTTGACATGATCCTTGGAAAGCAGAAGTCCGTTCTTAACCGATCAGGATTATGGTATCGAACCAAGTCTAGGCAACGCTCTTATTATGCTGTATTGAACCAACCTAGAACTCAAGTCCAAGTATGGGTCCCCAAGCTTTGTTTGAACAAACAAGCTGGACCAAACCAGTATTGGATCCCCAAGGACAAGATTCACATCTTGCCTAACTATTTTCGAGGCTATAGTCTAGGGGGAGCCAATATAAAAACCATATTCATAATTAGATAATTTTTTTTAATTGCAATTTTTCTTTATTGCATGCTTGCCTGTTTATTTCCTTCTGCAAATCATCATGCTTAGACTTAGGACTGGTTAGACTAAGGACAAAATGATTTAGTTGAAATTTGAAAACCTAGTATTAGAAGGAGGTGAGATGATAGTACGTTAGGGAAACCATTCTGGTGGAACTAGCCGAAGTTACCGATCTAAGACCCAAACTAGTTAGACCAAAATCTTTCAAGAAGTAACTTGAAGATGTATTTTCAATAAAAGGTTTTGTCAAGGAAAGAGTTGATGATCTAATAAGGCTATGGCCAAAGAAGGCCTAGTGCATCGCCAAGACCTGGAAGCCAATTATTGAAAATCAAATTCACTTTACTACTTGTTAAATTTGATCTAACACAAATTTCAATTAATCTTAGATTCAACACAATTTTTCAAAATAAACTTAGCCTTATAAATTTTTCAAAATTAATCAGATATCTTCAAATTAACCATGCTTTTCAAATTAAAAACTTGATTTTTGGTAAAACATCTCACAGAACCCATAAGGTTAACTGGTTGATGACACTAGACTGGGTGAGATGTCTAGGACCTAAAATGTAATACAACTCATTATCCATTTAAAATTTAACTTAAACTCTTTTCAGATTATGCTCAAACTAATTCAGTGGGATTTGTACTTTTTCAAAACATTGAATCTTACTTAATAAATGACTCATCTTAAATGCAATTTAGAGCTTAATTGGTTGAGTTATTGATTGGTCAAAAGAGTCAAACTTAGTCAACACAGTCAACTCTGGTCAACGGTCAAATTGGTCAACGGTCAAGTCAAGGTCAACCCGGGCGCCCGGGACCTCACGGGCGCTTGAAGCCTTTATCTCCGCTCAAGGTAGTCAGACCTGCAAAAAGAAAAGGCAGCTGACAGGCTTGATCCAGGTGCCCGGGACCATACGGGCGCCCCCATAATCACGGGCGCTCGTATAAGCTCTATATAAGACCATCATTTCCTCTCCATTTGCCACACCAAACGAGCTCCTCTTCACTTCTCTTCCTCAAGGCGCCCGAAAGCCCTTCTCGTGCCCTCAAACGCCCTACTTCAACTATGCCTCCCCGGTACCATTTTAATTATGCATTTATAATTAATTTTTCAATTATTTCGCTTCTTAAATGCATTTTCTTATTCATTTAGAAAATGTCACGTTACCCAACCGAACTCCGGGGCCGAACCTAGCCCAGACCCTAGGTTCCCAAACTTAGAATTGTTTAATAAATTTGCTCAGACTACCTACAAACCTATTAAAACCAGTTTTTTAAACAGACAATTCTTTACCCAGTCCTGTCCAACAGCTATGGATGTTATTAACTTCTATCAACTTGACCAGCTTGTCTTCTGCACCCACCCAGTGAACACGACCCTGTATGCATAATTTTACAACAACCTGGTCAAACAAGATGACCTTTGCTACTCCTCTACTGTACAGGGGATGCCTTTGACTATCTCACCTGCCTTGCTTCCTAGGTTTCTTGGACTACGACCTTTGCAGTCCGCGTTTTGTTGTTACCCTCCGAGATACCCTCCCTTTGCTCTTCCCTATTCTCACATTGATCTAGACACCCTTTACTCCTGTTTCTACAGAGATGCGCGAAACCCGTTGGTGCAACGGTTTCAGTCCGTAGATCTCCGGGTCCAGGACTACGCTCTTTACAGAGTTCTTGTTCGATGCATAGTCCCCTTGACTACTCGAGATGTCGCGACTATGCGACCCTTCCATACCTTTCTTCTGTACGCTATGATTCATCATCTTGACATAGATATTGGTCTGCACATATTCCAGACGATTATCTACGCGTCCAGCATTACGACTGAGGGCCGAGTACGTACCCCCTACTGTCATATCATCACTTCCCTCCTTCACCACTACGGTCGCGACATCACCGTTGGGGAGGTCACCCCAATGATCGAGTTTGACGAGATCGGGGCTAGGAACTTTTCTCTAGCAGCATAGATATCTCGGCCGCCGGGGTTCTCTCATGGAGACGACAGAGGGCCGGAGCTCAGATCGACTCGGATGAGGAGGTGGAGGTAGACGTTGCCGATCTCGCAGCCGAGATCAACGAGCACTTACAGGAACCTCCTCCACTGACCACCGACCAACGCCTGACACTTTTACAGACGGAGATGCACAGCCTCAGAGAGGAGATGGAGGCCCGTCACGCTGAGTTTATGGATGCCCTATAGAATGAACACAATGTGAATGAGGGCTACCACACTGAGTACTTGGACACTCTTCAAGCCGAACACCAGGCAAACGAGGCCCATCACACTGAGTACATGGATGCTCTCCGAGCCGATCGTGAGACAAACGAGGCTCGATACAATGAAATGATGTCCATGTTTCGATCTTGGCAGCCTGGTCCGTTCGACCCCCTGGCCCTTCCTCATAGATCAGAGTGACTTTCCAGCTATCTTATTGTACCTTTGACTATTTGACTTTCCCTACCGAGTAGGGTTGACTTGTGCTTGACTGCTGTTTGACTTTACTGGTCCTCCTGTTGACCAGTTGATGTTTATGCATCTATCATAGTTACTTGCTAGTCACTTATTTGATACGTTATTAGCTTTATGCCATGACTATTTATTTCAACTGCTCAGTCATGTACTTCATAATTGAATCTTATGCTTAGAAGAATAGGACTGCTCTATATTTTTCAAAAAATTATTTTATTTCTTTAATTAACTTGTTTTTAAAATCATTTCTTTTATCAAAGTCTTGAAATTTAAAATGATTTTCCGACTTAGTTTTTTTCAAAAACCTACCCCTGTCAAAACTAGGGCTTTTTCGCAAATGAACTTAGCTTAGGTCCTAACCCTAGAACTGCATGCACCTATAGATCTAGAAGTCAGCATCTCACAAGCACCTTAGGGTACTTTTGATTGATAACCTAGACTGGGTTGAGATGCTTAGGTCTATGCCTTAATTCAAGATGCTTTAAGTCAGTGCATCTGCAGTAATTGGGGCAATAAATACAAGTTGAACAACAATCAGGTTAAGTATCAAGCTTCGAAAATCTAACTTGATCAGTTCACTTAACTTGACTAACCCTAGCGAAAGCTACTGTTTATGATAGTTAGTAAGTAGCTAACTGGGTTAGACAGGACCCGAACAAGATCGGTTTAATTTGGTTTGGTCCAGTTTATGCTTAAAGTTATTAGAGTTGGTTCAATACAGAACTTTATTTGTTTTACTAGCTCTAGCTCTAATTTTTTTCTGTTATTAATATCAATTTAATTTTTTTTTTTTGATATATGGCAAAGGCGGAGAGAAAGGAAAGGAGAAATTTTTCAAAACTTTTATCTCCTTTTCAAAAAGTAAAGTAAATAACGAAAATGCTTAAAAATGTTTTTCAAATCTAAGCATTTCAAAAAACTAAGTTTTTGTAAGTATGAAAACTTGCAAAAACTTTTTGGAAAAACTGTTTGAAAATTTTTCTGAGTATGAAAAAAACTGTTTGAAAATTTTTCTAAGTATGGAAAAACTATTTGAAAGTTTTTCTAAGTATGAAAACTTGCAAAAACTTTATGGAAAAACTGTTTGAAAATTTTTCTAAGTATGGAAAAACTGTTTGGAAATTTTTCTAAGTATGGAAATCCTTTTTGGAAAATTTGTCTAAAGTGCAAAAACTTTTATCTAAGTGTAAAAAACTTCAGCACTTAGTCAAATGTAAAGCACTTAGAAGGTTTACAAAACCCACATATCTTTGAAAAACTCAGGGGGAGAATATTCGGTTCAGGGGGAGAAAACGTAATGTTTTTTGTCGAATTCTTGGCTTGTTATCTTTTTAACTTAACTTTTGAACCGTGTTGCCATAAATAAAAAAGGGAGAGATTGTTGGTGTCGGAAGCACCTAAGTCAAACCTGGGTTTTGATAATGGCAAAGGGTTCAGAAGTTAAGGTGTTATTGTGATCTAACATGCTTACTAAGTGTGCAGGAAAGTCCTAGGAACACTAGGCAAAAAGTCCTGGCAAAGGGCTGGGCAAGAAGTCTTGGTCAAGGACTGGGTAAGAAGACTTGACCGGAAGTTGGGCAAAGAAGTCCTGGTCGAGGACTGGGCAAGAAGTCCTGGCAAAGGGCTGGCCACCGAAGACCTGACCGGAAGTTGGGCAAGAAGTCATGGTCGCGGACTGGCACGAAGACCTGATTGGGAGGATTGGGCAAAAGTCCAACCGGAGGAGCCGGTTGGTAAAAGGTAAACTCTCCTGAGAGGAGTAGGTGAGGACGCGTTCCCCGTGCGAGGGAACAGTAGGCGTCGGTTCGACCTAGGGTTCCATTTGGGAGACCCAAAGTTAGAATCAAGACGGCTATGACTGTAAATAATTTCTAACAGTCTTGCTTTGTGTGTTTTGGAATTAACCTTGGTTGTAGGGAACGAAGGAACGGGTTTCTGCAGCTCAGGCGCCTCAATGGAGTGAGGCGCCTCACTGGTGCTAAGCGCCCGTATGGATACAGGCGCCCGTATGGATACGGGCGCCCCAGTTCAAGGCCAAAAATAAAACATCGAAGCAAACTGTCACGAAACCTCTGGACCAAGTCAGCTCAGGCGCCTGTGTTAACACAGGCGCCCCCATCAGCCCAGGCGCCCCAGTGAAGGGGATAAGCGCTGACCGAGCCTGCGGATTGGAATTCTCATAGGAGAGGCCACGTGTCAGGCGCCCCTATGACTGCTATATAAGGGGGTTCACCCCCAAGGCTTCATAACAACTTCTTCCAACTGTTTTCTCCAAGCGCTCTGCTCCAAAAAGCCCCGTGCTCACGTCTCAAGCGCCAACGACGACCCGCGGCTCAGATTTCGTTACTTTTCCGTCGTCGGTATAAATTTTGTTAAAGTACTGTACTCAATTCCATATTCTATTTTTGTACTTATTTGTGCGAATTATAGAATTGCCCAAGTAGGAGTCGATCTAGGCCCCGGACTAAGTAAAAGAAACTTATTAGCGTTGATTTTGTTTTTCCGCTGCGCAATCGCTCTAACTTTTAATCCGAAATTCTTCGATCGATATTCACCCCCCCCCCCCCCCCTCCTCTATCGATTTTCTCCGATCCAACAAAAAAAACTCAAATCTTTTGTTTATCTTAAAACAAAGATGGTAGTTAGATCAATCCAGAAATAACATAAAATAAATTTAGCAAACTGTAAAAAGTGGCAATCGGATTTTACTTGGTTTGCAATCGGGAAGCTTGTTAATCTAAGGTAGAATATGACTCTATTCTCCTGAATGAAACTCCTTTGGGCGGAGAAGCCTCTTACACGTGGAAAGCTCAGAAAAAGAAAGAAAGATTACAAAGAACTCATTTGCTAATGCTTGGATTGAATGACTGAAATGAAACTGAGCTCCAGGGGTCTATTTATAGTCCCGATCAAAATTATCCGTTTGTTGACGTGTCACTTTTAGGACGCCCGAGTGCTATTGGGCGCCTGACACGTGGCCGATGCTTATTCAGAGAGCAACGTTCGCTAACGACTAAAATTAGCTTCTCGGGCGCCTGATAGCACACGGGCGCCCGAGTGCTCGAGCACCTGGGAGGCTAGGCGCTTGTAAGCTTACGGTCGCACGAGAGTGGCCTTTTTGGCCCGCAACCGCTGACCACTCTCTAGCCTGACTTCTGGTCTTCTTAGGTGATTTCTGGCTAACCGAAGTTAGGCTCACCCGAGCCCGACTCTGGCCTTTTGCCCCTCGAGCGTCCTTCCTCCCGGCTTCTCGTCCCTCGGATGCTGCGCGCGCCCTTCTCGTTCGACCGGCATACTCTTCCGCAGAGCTCTGCGTTCCTCGGATGCATCGAGCCCGTCGGCTCCCTTTCCGTGCCATCCTTCTCGACTGTTGTATCTTCCGCTCGACTTCATATGCTCCTAAGTTCCTGTACACTTAGACACGGGGATTAACAATACCATAACCTAACTTAAATCAGTTGGTCATATCAAAACCAAACTAAGATACTTATATATAGTTCAACAGATACTGAGGATCCATATTAATGCTAAGTGTGGCCTGCTTAACTATCCAAGTGAATACTAATAATCACTTGTAAGCAATTTGGTTTGGATCTATATATATTGTGACCTACGCAACTACTAAGATATGGGAAAGGAGAACTCGATATAAATGATTTTGGAGTTTCCTATTGAAGCAAACATCCACCGACTGCTATTATTTAGTGTTTCTCAATTGAACGATGCCTTCTGATTAGACACCAAATGGTGCTTGAGATATTTTTTTTGTCGGAGCAAAAATGATAATACTCATTGTTGATGGTCCTGTATTATCGGTCCCCAATTATATATAGTCATTTGTATGGAAAAAATCAAACACTCAATAAGTATTTTATCTCAGTTAAAAATTGATTAAAATATCACTCATACATATAATAATTGTATCTTCTTGTGATTATTATCTTGGTCGTCATCTTGGTTGCCAATGTAATGTCGTGGCACAAAGTACAGAATGAGGCAGTTGCGTCCCATAATTGATAATTGGATCTGGGTTAATAAGTACATGATTGACTTTTGGTGGATTTTTTCGCCTAGAATATGAGTCACTTTACTGGACATCTCCCGTAACAAATGAGTGATTTTTTCAAGAAATCTTGTCAATGGTTGCAGATATGGTGGACCTGCGCAGGATTAGGATTCTAGCTTTCTATGCACTCATCCTTAAACATGGACTATGGATAACGAAGGACCTGCATGTGAATTGTTTATCTGTATCTGAAGATGACCATTGCAAATGAGGACCACTACGCAAGGTGAAATTTGAAGTTTGTCAATACATGAAGGTATGATTTATTGGTTTTTGAGTTGGCAATGATTGTTCATGGTAAAATCCCCTTGTTTAAATGGAATTGTTATGCTATTTTCTTTTTGATATCATACTTATTTTGTAAGCCATGGCTCCTAGCTAGAAGCTTTATTGCATAGACCGATCATTGTTCATGACTATTCATAACCTACCTCAGTAGTTTTTTGCCCATAACTCTTCCATAACTCCTTGCCTTTATCATCCTGTGGTCCACCCAATCTGCCCATCCGGATTGGCTCCCTCAATTTGTCCGGTTAGATTGGAAAAAACTAGCATCCATGCAGTTGAAAATGTGCATATTTCTTTTTCGTTTTTCTGTGATAATTGTTGATGAAGGATTAATGGTGGCTCTGGTTTTCCCTACCAACCGAGATGTGGTCGCCACGCCATTCTTGACTTTCTAAGTTTTGATACATTGGATTCCATGCACACTGTCACATGGTTTGCAACTACCTTATGGCTTACACCATATGCCTCTGCAGTTAATTCTATCAGGGAATTTACTGTTCTCTTCTTGTTCTTAGTCCATGATTATGATTGATGCTAAATATATATACTCGTTCATGCACGTGAATATGATGTCCATTTTATCAACTGCACTGTAGTTTCCTGTATTCAATGTCTTCTACCATTCTTTCAGAAGACGATTCGACATGGATGGTGCCTGAAACTGAATAAGTAGTAAAGCAACAGGAATTTAGCATCCAAAAGAAGAGTGGAATGTTGTAATCAAGACACAGAGCATGCGCCCTCTCGAGAGAGAGATTCCTCGCCAAACAGTCCAGATCAAAAGGAAAAGCATACCGAGCCTAGTAGAAGCAGTAGTGGTACAAAAAGAGAGATCCTCTTGGATTACACTCAAAGGTACTTCGAATCAATTGCATGCACTTGAGCAACAGTGCCGGTGAGGTCTCGCGCAGGAATGAGTGAGATTCAAGTTGATGCCGGCAAAGTGTTTGGTGCAAGTAAATGAACAGCATGCATGTTACACAGTTCAATATGACATGACAAGACGAGGCAAAGTTAGGTTGACCGTGGAGGCGGAGGCCGAAGCCATACCCTTTCTAGTGCTGGGATCCTGACACCCCACCGAGGCCTGGCCCTGGGCATGGCGCTGGCGCCGGGCGTGGTGACTGAACCAGCAAGCCCAGAGGCCCCCACCGCTTGCTTTTGCGACGGTGCAAGGCAAACCCCAGCGGTCAAAGCAGGAGGAGGTGCGGTGTGACTTTATTAGCCTGCAGCGATCCCCAGGACACGGCAGGAGGCAGCGACGATCTTTCGTACATAAGTGCTGAGGTGATTTAATTTCAACAAGTATGATTATTATTTAATTCAAGTATATATCACTTTTTTCATATATAATTAATATTGACTGTGTTACGTCAAGAATTATTAGTTTATTCTAACTAAGTGTGTTCATTTACTAACCGAGCTAGCCATCTGTGGGAAATAAAATATCAATTTTTTTTAGGTTAAAGACCTCCATCGTGCGTTGAAAGGCTACACTGCTTAGAAACACAGAAGGGTCCTAACTCCTAACCCTAATTCGGTCCCAAAAGATAAGCTAAACATCCTCCTTTTGTTTTTTTTTATTGTTTTGTTGATTATCTTACGGCTGAGGCTTCCCCACCACACACATGCGCTACTCCTCCTCCTCCTCCCGAGAAACGACACCGTGGAGTGAGGAGGAATTATTGTGGATGGCGACCTCTGAGAAGGGCTGCTTCTCAATCTCATCTACAGTGAGATAAGCTTTTATTCCGCCACGCCAGGCCATGGTTTTTCTCCCTCCCCAACCCTCAGATGGCTGGTGGGGAACCGAGATAGAAGCTGACTCTGATTAGGGAGCTCTCCTTGATTCTCTCCTTTTGGCTGCTGCAGAATTTTAGATCGATCGATCGCCTTGTGCAGCTTCCTCTTCCTCAATCGGCAAGCCTCCTGCAGGTGAGTTGAGTTGAGTGAGTTCCATGGAGTTCAGGAATCAAGATGGCGACTTGCGCCTTCCTCTGGCTTCTCCTCCTTCTTCTTCTTCTTCCTTGGTTTACAACGCTCCGCCCATTAGAGGGTCGGCTTTCTCAAAGCCACCGGCCCTTGCTCCTCCTTCCGCTATCTTGTCAACAAAAGGAGGAGGAGGAGGTGATGGTGGATTGAGAAATGGTACTTCTCCGGTGGCCACGGAGGATATCGGTTCTGTCTTTGGCAGACCGAAGGTAAGAGAGCCAGATCAGCCGGCGCCTGGTGCCGGTTTGCCAGGTTATAAAGTGTCGGACGGCGGCGAGGAGGAGGAGGAGGTGGCCGGGAAGTACAAGGAGTGCTTGCGGAACCACGCGGCCGCTGTCGGCGGCCACGTAGTCGATGGGTGCGGGGAGTTCATGCCCAATGGCGGCCCTTCCACTCCCGACGCCCTCAAGTGCGCTGCCTGCGGCTGCCACCGGAGCTTCCACCGCAAGGACGCCGACGGCCATCCGTATCATCTGCGCCAAGCCCCGCCGCCGCTGCTGCTGCCCCCGCCGCCGCTGCGGCTGCAGAGGGCGACGTCGCGGGCGGTGCCGGTGTCGTCGTCCGGGTGGATGGCGAGCGCGACGACGGAGTCGTCGAGCGAGGAGAGGGCCGCCGTCGGCTGCGGCGGCCCCGGCACGGAGGCCACGGCGATGAGGAAGCGGTTCCGCACCAAGTTCACCGCCGAGCAGAAGGAGAAGATGCTGGCCTTCGCCGACCGGATCGGGTGGCGCTTCCAGCGGCAGGACGACTCGCTGGTCGAGCAGTTCTGCTCCGACGCCGGCATCAAGCGCCACGTCCTCAAAGTCTGGATGCACAACAACAAACACTCCATCAGAAAACAGCACCACCACCACCATCAGTCTCCTCCTTCACCTCAAGAACAACACGGCCAGTAGCTCAAAAATTTGCATACATATTTATATATCTCATGATTTCACGAAGAAGAAGAAGAACAACAACAAACTAATCGTGCTCAAATCACTAGCTGCCTCTGATAGATTTGAGCTACTTCAATTTCTGCACTAAATTAATCAGTTCTAATTTCTTACTCGATTACTGTTGCATTAGAGAGCTTCACGTGCCCTAATCTCCCTCTGGTTTCCAGATTCCGATGGCATCGGGATGGGATCAGATAAAAAGCAAAGCAAGTTTTGTCACCATCGTGGCCTCCTTTTTTCACTTTTGTGCTTGCGAGGGGAATAATTTCTCAGGGAGCTTCTCCTCTCTTCTCTACTCTTCCCTTCGTGCATCTTGTTACAAAAGTAAAATGTGATGAGACTCGGATCAAACACCCAACTTGCCACGGCTAAAGAATGCTTGGAATTGAATTTAGTGGTGCAATAATTGTTAGTGTTCTTGTCTTGTTAAATATTGGCATTGCCCTCGTGAAGGGGAAGATAAGGACACACTTTCTTAAAGGGGGGAGGGGGCAGCTTGAGCCAATCTATAGCTACTTTGCCAGTTAAATCTATATCATTATGAGCCATGGTTACTGATGAGAATGCAATGTGTTTGATAGAAGAGGCAGCCACCGGGTGGGTTTTAGTCGACTGAAGTTTGAGTTTAATCGAGTTGTTGAGCTTGAGTTGGTTTCGGTCGATAGATGTAGATTTAATCTAGGATGAAGTTCAATATGATCTTTTAAATTTTAAATAGTATAACTTTCGAGATTCAGGATAAAGCTATGTTGGTGATTATGCATACAGAAGTTGTAAATCTACATTTGTTACTCGTAAATTTTGGCTTCAAATTTTACATTTAAATCTATTTTAGAGTTTTTTTTTATTTTTATTTTTAGGATATGTTTGATATTTTTGATATTTGTAGGGAATGATTTGTTTTGATCCGGATTTTGTTTTAAGTTAACATATGTTTTTTTTTTTGGGTAAAGATCTATTTTTTTTACATGAATAGAATTAATTATATTTTTTTTATTTGGATTTTAGATTGAGGTCTATATAAAAGTATTATTTAGATGTTGAAAAAAAGGATTTTTCATTAATTATAAACTTTTTTATTGTGGTGAAAATTCTCGGAGTGTCATATTTTTCTTCATTTTAGGAGGATTTGTTATTAATTTTCTTCTCTTCTCGAAAGTCTACAGGATAATTGTTATTCTATCCGATATCAATTTCAGTTGATTAAAGTTTGAGTTTTGGTTGCTCGGAGTGTTTAATTTTGCACTAACGAAATGCGGTTTGATTGTGCTATTTGGGGAGTGCTTGATTTTGCACAAGCCGAATAGGGTTCGATCGAGTTGCCTCATAATTAACACAACTTGATGAGGAATAGAGCAACATATCAAGTATCAATTACGACGATATAACAACTCGTGTACGTAGCACATACATCCACATTCAATTATAAAACTAGCTAGCTAATACGACATTAATTTTTCCTATCCAAATGCATCATCTCAACTACGAACTAATTAATGTCGCATGTCGATATCCAACAAGTTCGACGTGAGAGCTAGCAATGATAGACTTTACTATTTGTCGATTCGTTGATCATGAGAGATGAGAAATCGCTCCACCGACAAATCGATCCGTTATTGAAGTTAAAAATGATAAGGCTTATTTCAAGGGATTCGATGTTGTTGGCCCAAATAAATAAATGGATTATAATACGTACAGAAAGTGAATATATTAGTGAAAAATTTGACCGTTAATCGGTGGCATGTCCGATCGTCGATCGGATACCATCGGCGGCCTTTGGCTGCCGTCCCAAACCAAATTATACCCTGAGAGGTACAATGAATCCGTCGAGGATCGCTGCAATTGTGATTTCACATCATTCACTGTCGATCTCGACAAGTTCACCGTTGTCGGTGATCCCGACGGCTTCACCATCTCCCAAGATATAATTTGATTCGGGATAACGATCGAAGGTTGTTGGTGGTGTCCGATCAGCGATCGAACGTCGGATGTGCAGCCGATTGACGGTTAAATTTTTCACTGAGTATTCACTTTCATTATACGAATCATTTCACTAAATAAATTATAAAGGATATTTTGCTATAATGGTTTTTTACGTGGGAAAGATTAACGAGATATTTTGTATCCATTGAAAATTAATTCTAAAATTTATTGGAACAACTATCTATATAGGTACCAACTCTATCAATGGGCTCCTAGGGCTTAATGATACCGGCCAAGATAATAATTATCCTGCGGATTACTGAGAAGGAAAAATAGAGAAGAAAATAAATAGAGGATCC
>JAGFNQ010009470.1:0-18149 GCA_024364735.1 Boesenbergia rotunda
CCGTTTTGATCTATCTCTATAGATTCTAATCCCAAGGATATAGGTTGCTTCTCCCAGGTCTTTCATGGAGAAAGTTTTGGACAACCAAATTTTAACTGTCTTTAAAACTGATATATCGTTTCCTATAAGTAAGATGTCGTCGACATATAATACTAGGAATACGACTGCACTCCCACTAACCTTCTTGTACACACAAGGTTCGTCAGGATTTTGTGAGAAATCAAACTCTTTGATTGTCTCATCAAAACGGATGTTCCAGCTCCTGGATTCTTGCTTCAGTCCATATATGGATCGTCGAAGCTTGCATACTTTGGTTTTATCAACCGATATGAAACCTTCAGGTTGTATCATGTATACATCCTCAAGCAGGTTTCCGTTAAGGAAAGCTGTTTTCACATCCATTTGTCATATCTCATAATCATAATGAGCTGCTATGGCTAGGAGCATCCGAATGGATTTAAGCATAGCTACTGGCGAATAGGTTTCGTCATAATCAATTCCTTGTTTTTGACGATATCCTTTTGCCACTAATCTAGCCTTAAAGGTAACTACATTACCTTCCATGTCGGTTTTCTTCTTGAAAACCCACTTGCACCCTATGGGCTTAATCCCTTCAGGTGGTTTAACCAAGTCCCATACTTGGTTTTCGTACATGGAATCCATTTCCGACTTCATGGCCTTAAGCCATTTGTCCCTTTCTGAACTTTTCAGAACATCTTCATAACTGATAGGTTCATCGTCGTTCGATTCACTTATGAGAAATCCATATCTCTCTGGAATATTGCGTGTCCTATCAGATCTACGAAGAGGTGGTGTAGTTTTAGATTCAACTGATAGCTCAACATTATGAGTTATTGGTTGTGGGTCTAGACTAGGTGTCTCAGAAATGTCTATTGGAGTTTCTTAAACTTCATCAAGTTCAATGTCACTCCCACTGTTTTCTTGTAAAAGAAATTCTTTTTTTAGAAATACAACATGTCTTGAAACAAACACCTTTTGTTCCAAGGGATGATAGAATTGGTAACCCTTCGTTTCCTTAGGGTATCCAATAAATAGACATTTATCAGACTTAGCATCCAATTTGTCTGATACAGTCCGCTTCACATAAGCGGGACAACCCCATATCTTAAGGTGAGTTAAGTGAGGTTTTTTTTTACTATTCCATGTCACATATGGAGTAGTAGAGACTACCTTGGTCGGGACTCTGTTTAGCAAGTAAATAGCTGTCTTAAGTGCATAGCCCCAAAAGGATTTTGGAAGAGTTGCATGATTCATCATCGACCTAACCATGTCCATCAAGGTTCGGTTGCGCCTCTCAGATACACCATTATGCTGTGGTGTATACGGTGGAGTCCATTGGGACAATATCCCATTGTCCCTAAGATAATCTTGAAACTCTTGACTTAAGTATTCACCACCCCGATCAGATCGAAGTATCTTAATACTTTTGCCAAGCTGTTTCTCTACTTCATTTCTGAACTCTTTGAATTTCTCAAAAGCTTCAGATTTGTGTTTCATCAAGAACACATACCCGAATCGTGAGTGATCATCGATAAAGGTGATGAAGTAGCTATAGTCTCCTTGTGCAAGAGTTGACATTGGTCCACATACATCAGTATGTATTAGACCAAGCACTTCTCCCACTGGATTACCTTTTCCCGAAAAGGGTAATTTGGTCATCTTGCCTTTTAAGCATGATTCGCATGTATCAAATGAACCGGGTTCAAATGATTCCAGAATTCCACATCGGTGTAATTTGGTCATGCGTTTCTTACTTATATGGCCAAGACAGCAATGCCAAGTGTAGGAGTCTATTCGATTATCTATTCGAGCACGTTTGTTGCTAACTTCGATATTGAAAACGTCACTGGATAAATCTAACGTGTAGATACCATTGCACAAAGTTTCATTCCCATAAAGAACGCCATTTAAAGTTATGTAACAACAATTGTTACTAAAAGTTAAATGATAACCCTTTTCATTCAAACATGAAATAGATACAATGTTCTTTATTAACGAAGGAACCAAATAACAATTATCCAATTCTAAGACACGTCCTGTAGGGAGATTTAGCAAATATGTTCCGATGGCAACAGCAGCAATCTTTGCTCCGTTTCCAACTCGCAAATTCGCTTCTCCCTTGACGAGTCTTCTTCTATTCCTTAGCCCTTGTATGTGATTACATATATGTGAGCTACACCCAGTATCAAGTACCCATGTGTTTGAGGAAATAGAGTGACATTCAATAACGAAGATACTTGAAGATGACGGGGCATCGGATGCCTTCTCTTTCAAGGACTCAAGATAAGTCTTGCAGTTTCTTCGCCAGTGACCCTCCTTGCCACAGTGATGGCAAGTGCCTTTTAGGGTATTTTCAGTCTTTTTGGCCTTTTTCTTCTTTCCCTTATTCTATTCTTTGGCCTTCCTCTTAGAACCTTTCTTCAAGGAACCAACTAACAGTACCGTCTTTTTATCCTGCTTCACAGAAGGCTCTACAGTCTTCAGCAGGTTGAGCAACTCAGGAAACTGGTCTGGAGTTGCATTTACAGGAAGACGGTTGGGAAGTTGATCTTCAAGGACATAAGCAAGCTTCTCTGCCTTGAGGACTATCCTTAGGTTTCGAAGCCAGTCCATGAAGTTTGGCCCAGTCAGTTTATTGGTGTCCAAAATGGAACGCAAGTTTAGAGAAGACATGATCGAGTGATTAACCAAGAAATACAAATTGAGCTTATGTGAGAAGAATGATTAAAGAATGTATCAATATACATAAATAAAATCCTATTTATTTTTCAAATTGAATGACCCTTTTTATCAATTCGGGAGATCGTTGGAACATCTCCAAATAGGTTGATATCCAACCATAGATAAGAACAACCATGACTGTGGCCATCAAGTTATTCTTAGCTATGAAGGTAGGTAATTATACCGATTACACATCACATATATGTAACTATCACATTATACTATCAACTGATTGAATGTTTGCATAAAACATTGGGTTGTTAACTCATTAACAAGTATGCAACAATATACATAGCACCCAACTGCACCTCTCTTTACATCGACCTTGGCTGTGGCACAACAAATCGATGCTCCAAGCTTAAGGCTGACCCATTAATCAAGAAATAGTTTTAATATGGTTGGAGCTCATTCAACCGCTTAGTCAGGCTTGGATGTGTCCAACAACCAAAACTAAGGATTGACCTCTGACTCCAACTATATTATCCATAAACTAATTTCATGGTTTGAACATGTTGAGGTTCAAGCCGGGCATGGATGTGTCCATCAACCCAAACGAGAAACAAAACTCTGATTCTAACCATATTAATGGAAGGTGTTGGCCTTAATATTTTGTAAGGGATTTTGGGTCTCATCCTTTCTTTTCTAAGCACATTCATGACATAGAATTATGTCATGACTAACGATTTCCTTAATAAAGTATGTATGTGACTTAATTTATCAAGTCTCATTATTTGAATTAGGAACCGGATTTCCTAATTCTAATTTCATACTTTATTTAAGGAATTGTTTTGGGAAACAATTTCCTAAATTGTCATAATCAATTTCGGAAATAATATGTTCAAGACTTTGATTTCTCTAAATCAAATCTTATTAAATTAAGAGACAAATCCCTTAATTCAACTACATATTATTTTCATGAAAATCTCATTTAAGAAAACTCTATAGGAAACCATTTTCCTAATTAATTTTGGAGACAACAATATGTAAGAGCATCACCTCTTAAAACATATTTTATTCATAGATTTAATTAATTACAACGAATTGTTTTCTAAGGGTGGCTCCCCGAGGCTCAGATACCCAAAGAAAAGTAATTTGTTGTAAATCCAATTGGACGACTCCCCGAGGCTCAATCCAAATCAAACATGACAATTTTAATTAAAATTGGGAAATTAAATTACAACAACTAACTTTAAATTGGACGGCTCCCCGAGGCTCAATCCAAAATAAAGAATTTTGTTGTCAATTTAAAAACCAATTCAAATTTAATTGTCAATTAACTGTCCATGAATTTGTCTAGACTTTCTTAAAAGAAAGTGCCCAAAATTGTGAGATTTCATAATAGGTTTTCAGAATAATTGTAAGTTTCCGGTACAAAGAAAACTTACATATTTCCAAAATTGGAAAATTTCTAAAATAGAAAATTTTCCAAAATTGGAAAGTTTCCAAAGATGGGAAGTTTTCACAATTATTATAAAATTTTTAGAAACTAGGATATTTCAAAAGATTGCGAAATTTCATGAGGATTTCCAAACTTAGAAATTCCTAAATCTAAAATTTATTATAATTGGAAAGTTTCCATAATTGAAATTTTTTTTCCAAAATTGAGATTATGAAAAAGTTTTCCGCAAAACAATTATATGATTATGTCGAACACTAACCGGCTCTGATACCACTGTTGGGACCGGGTGCATGATGACAAGGATACGGGTTCGTAAAATTTTAAGTTTTTACGTGCAGCGGAAGAATTAGCATAAAATAATTTCTCAAATTATTCTAACCACGTATCTAGCATGCAACCTTATGGTGTGTGGACATGATCATAAAATAAAACTTTGCGGAAAAGTAAACTAATTTACTTTGTACCTCGCGTAACTCGAAGTAAGGGACGAGATCCAACCGTAGCGTCCCTTGGAAGCTCCGCCTCTATTTGCGTCCACGCCGAGTTCTCTTCGGGATGACTTCGCAAAGTCACGAGTTTTTTACCGATGAGAACTACTAGATTCTCTAAAGGCACAACTAGAAGAACAAGAGAAAAGAATGGAAACTAACCAACAAGAATTGGAATCCAAATTTCGGGAAGGAAGGAGACGTGATCCGCTTCTTCTTCTTCTTGGTTGGCTTCTCCTTCGTGTTGATGGCTCACGGCAACCACTTGGATTGGATGGAGCACCGGTCCCAGCTCTCAAGGAAGGGCACCGGCCCTAGGATGCCCTAAGGGGCACCGGCCCTAGGTGGGAAGGAGAAAGGAATGGAAGAGAATAAGAGAGAGAGGGAGAGAGTTAATCTCTTGATGGCTCTATATCGATTAGAATTCAAGGCTTGCCTTTGGTTCCTTTATATAGTGGCCTCTCCCTTGCCAAGTCTATCTTTTAACGGAATTAGTTATCATAAGAAATTTATCTTATAAAGTTTCTTATGACTTATTCCGTTAAGCCTAGTTTTATTATAACTAACTTTATAATAAAATAAATTCTCCTCTCCTTTAATTATGGAATAAATTATATAAGAAATTTATAAATTTTCTTATTATTGAAAAATCAATTCATAATTGATTTTATAAAATTAAAATAAACCAATTCATGAATTATTTTAACTTCCATAAAAAGAATAAATTTCTATAAATTTATTTATATAAATTTCTTTATACAAATTTATTTTTTCATAATTTATAAAACAAATCGCACTAAATTTATTTTATTAATTAAACCAAATAAAATGGTTTTCTCCCCAAGTGATGGTCGGCCAAACCAAAGGGGTTTGGCACCCTCATTGGCCGGCCAAACCAAGCCACACCAATCGCGAATTAAACTCATTTAATTCGCCCAATAAGCCTTCAAAAGACTTAGCCATTTTAAGATTACTCGTAGTGCGTGTGACTAAATAGGCTTTCGATTTATGTTGGCCGTCTATAATCAACCAATTATAGAACGATCATGAGTGGCACCTAGTAGTACATCATGATCCCCAATTAATCGAAAGATCAACGGTTTGACCTCAGAAGAAATTCTGAAACCCTTCAGCAGCTCTAATGAATCGTGCCTCATTCCCTTCACCACCTTATACCCACTTGGTTCAGGACACGGTCTATTTGTGTCAGTCCCCACTAGGCTGACTACGTCACACCTAGCCCAAGTTGTGTCTTTCTCGTCCTTTGGATTTCTAATTACTCTCATGTATTTAAGAGACTCTCACTCTAAACATGATATGCTCTGGCCAGAGGCTTTGAGTAACAATCCGACGATATGCCTGGGTATACATCTCCTCGCAAGGAGTGGTGAATCCTTTGTAGGCTGTTCAAACATCTTCGGGCACTTCGACTTATACCCAATCATCCTGGGTCCACACCTCCTTGGAGATGCTTGCTTAAGATGTTAAAGTATAAGTCTCCATGACCAAGATGACTTGAACACCGCAAGTCAAAGGAATATCACACTTAAGCTGTAGTAAGAACTTCATTGACATATCTATATAGATTACCATATGAAGTTTTACAGCTAGTCACTCCAATGAACTAGTTCCCTTAACTAGCATCCATGTTTATCTCCGGGCATCCCAATGTCACCAGCTAGTGAGAATCAGCTGATTAGAGAATAACCCATGCTAGTCTCAACAGAATTGATAGTGTCCATTTTTATCAATTCTTCGACTTGGGATATTTTCAATACTTCACAATTACACATGTAGAGATAATCACTAGTTGTGATCACATCACAAATTCTCTTATGCTGTGAATTGTATTGCGGGCATTCAGTAGATGAGTTTAAGATCCCAATCAAATACACTAACATGTATACTCAAATAGTGAATTATCATTTATTGAAATAAATGTTTACAATCATAAGGCGATTGTCTTAGGGCACTTCTCTCATATCACTAACAGTTAGAACTAGATCATTCTTTAGGAATGAGGCTAATGAAGTTGCTTTAATTTCCGAAATTGAACCTAGAAAAATTGATGAAGCATTAAATGATCCCGATTGGATCATCGCTATGCAAGACGAACTAGGTCAATTTGAAAGAAGCCGAGTTTGGGACTTAGTCCCTAGACCCAAGAAGATCACCATTATTGGAACCAAATGGGTCTTCAAAAATAAATTGAACCACAAGGGAGAAATCATAAGAAACAAGGCACGCTTAGTGGCCAAGGGCTACAGTCAAGTTGAAGACCTTGATTATGATGAGACCTATGCTCCCGTGGCGCGATTAGAGTCCATCCGACGGATGCTTGCATTTGCAGCACATCGGGGTTTCAAGTTATATCAAATGGATGTCAAATCAGCCTTTCTAAATGGTTTAATTAGAGAAGAGGTCTATGTCGAACAACGTCTGGGGTTTGAGAGTACCGAATTCCCAAACCACATGTTCAAGCTCAAGAAGGTACTTTATGGCCTTAAACAAGCACCCCGAGCTTGGTATGAGCGGTTGTCAATATTTTTAATTGAAAAAGGCTTTGTAAGAGGCCAAATAGACCCTACACTGTTTCTACGTAGAGATGGTGACAACATATTTGTAGCCCAAGTATATGTCGATGACATTATTTGTGGCTCAAACAACAAGGGCTATTTAAATAAGTTCATTGGACACATGGAGAGTGAATTTGAAATGAGTCTAGTGGGAGAGTTGACTTTCTTCCTTGGACTTGAAATCAAACAAACTCGCGATGAGATCCATGTGCACCAATCAAAATATACTCAAGAGATGCTTCGAAATTCAATATGAGTGATTCAAAAGAGGTAACCACTCCTATGGCTACAAACACAAGATTAGACAATGATGAGAGTGGTAAACCTGTTCATTTGACTCAATATCGAAGCATGATAGGTAGTCTGCTATACCTCACAGCTAGTCGACCTGATATACTTTTAGCTGTGGGTATGTGCGCTAGGTATCAAGTGTATGCCAAGGAATCTCATCTAATTGCTGTTAAACGAATTTTGAGATACCTTAAGGGCACAATTAGTGTTGGTCTATGGTACCCCCGTACCGAATCATTTGACCTAATCGGCTATACCGATTCCGACTACGTTGGATGTAAGTTGGATCAGAAAAGCACTAGTGGGGGTTGCCAATTTTTAGGTTCATCTCTAGTTAGTTGGTCAAGTCGAAAGCAACATTGTGTTTCTCTCTCCACGACCGAGGCAGACTATATTGCTATGGGAGAGAGCATATCGCAATTGTTGTTGATGATTCATACTCTAGAGGACTATGGATTAAGCTACAAGGGTGTGCAAGTGTTGTGTGACAACATTAGCACAATTAACCTAACCAAGAATCTAGTCCATCACTCTAGGACTAAGCATATTGAAGTGCGTCACCACTTCATTAGAGATCATGTTGCTAGAGGAGATGTTGTACTCTCATATGTAGAGTCCAAATCAAATTTAGCAGATATTTTCACTAAACCACTCCCTGAAAATGAGTTTAGTTTCTTAAGAAGGGAGTTGGGAATGTGTCGCGCTTCATAGACATCAAAATGCATTCAAAACCCTTCATGATTAGTTTTAATTGTTGGGATACAATTGGGTAACTTTGGGGGCATCTCACACAAACTATAAGGCCTAACAAAATGTTTTTGTTTGCTAGAAATGGGGTGAGATGTTAGGATCGACTTAATTTCTCAAAATGTCAATGCATCCCTTGAGAAATTAAGTTGACGAGATAAAAATCACTTCGGTGACCAAGTATGGGGAAAACCAATGCATAACACATGTGTATTTGGCTCCATGATCATACTTGGACATTCCAATTAAGGAAACTTGATTGGAGACTTGAATTTTGTACAAACTTGTTTGAATGAATGTTGATTGAGTTTGACTCCACTTAGGTGGAGCAAAGTGATTTGACAAAACCATAAGGACCTTTGATCCTTGTTTAGGGATCAATTATAGTCAAGAGATCACTTACAAGATCGATATTCTTCATCAGATCCTATCAGAAATCGAAGGGTAGTCTGAAACTGAAAGTTTCAGATCGTATCAGGGAATATCAGGAACCCTGATCGGTCACTGGACCGATCAGGAGTAGGGCTGATCGGTCCCCTGACCGATCTGGCTCCCTCCTGTGGTGATCGGTCCATAGACCGATCAGAGGGGCCACAGAAACTTTGCGAAATTTTGGCTGAACATTCTGTGCTGGCCTGGATCGGTCCTCAGACCGATCTGGCACCCCGTGGTGATCGGTCCACAGACCGATCAGGGGGCTCACAGAACACTCTTCGAATCCTACTGATTGCTTCCTGATCGATCAGCCGATTGATCAAGAGCCTGACTGATCGATCATCCAACCAATCAGGACCAGGTCAGTCCGATCAGGCCTGAGCCTGATCGGTCTGGGCGCTCCCAGATCGAACGGTGATCCGTTCGATCACATTAAATTTCGGTTGGTGGACCGATCCACCAACCTAATAACTTCGCAAAAACCCTTTCTTCCCAAACCCTAGCGCCGAACCCCCCCTTTCCTTCCTTCCGTGCGTGTGCGATCCTGAGAAGGTGTCCTGCAAGCTCCTCCTTATCTTCTGCAAGTTCTCTTCTCACCCAAGGTTGTGCGCTCCTTTCTTGCACCGAAAACTTCTTCCTATGCGAGCTCTTCTTCCAGACTTCAAGATCTTCTTCATAAATCTCCAATGGTACCTAAGTAAGTATTTTTGGATAGTTTATCTTACAAATCAACTCTTTGATTATAAGTTTGTGCTAATCATGATCTTCATCTTTGTGTTGTGTCTTGTGTCGTGACCCTATGACTCTGCCGTGACCGTTCCTTACCATGTTATTGATCAAATCTTACTCCGTTGATTAAACCTATGATTATTTGCTCATTTTCTATTATGATTCATTTGATCAACTCTTACTGTTGTGATCCTTTAATCGTGATCTTATCAATGTTCGAATCTGTGTATTGCTTTCCTTTAATCATGATCAAATCTTGGTTCCTTGATTAAACCTATGTTAATATGATCAATTTGATCTTGCTCATTTGATTTTCATAATTATCTCTTCCAATCCATTAGAAGATCATCCAAAGGGAAAGAACCCGTGGAGGAAAGTTCAAAGGGCAGAGGCCCTTCATCATCTACACCTCCTTCGGGACCTCCTCCACCTCCGCATACTAGGTTTCAAAACATTTTTTATGCTCTCGACTTTCAATGGCACAATTTCAAATTGATGCCATGTCGAACTGTGGACCAAACCTTCATCTACGAACATTGTCCAACAATCCGGCAAATTATTGGACACTATAATCTTCAATCCATTCTTTATCTTGAGAGGCCAATCAACTTTGATTTGGTCTTTGAATTCTATAACAACATGGTCAGTGGGGAGGGCACGGGGTGGAGGACCCGTGTCGCCAGTGTCGACCTTAATTTTAATCGATCTATTTTCACTGACTTTCTTGGTTGTCGCCGGTCAGAAAATGACTTTTCTCTCTACCCTTATCTTCCTGATCCTCTTCTGGTTCCCTTTGATGGAGCCACTCCTGATTCCATCTACGAGTATTTCCTAGGCCATCCCAGGCCAAGGGGTTCTGATGAGCGCACCCGTGATTTTTCCACATTTCCTGCTCTTCGTCTTTCCCCCATTTAGTATGTTTTGTTTAAGATCATCACGAATTGTCTCCTCCCGACTACTTCAAAACACTTAGATGAGATTCACCCATTCCACTGCATGATGCTCTACGGGATGCATTAGCAGTTAGACTTTGACCCAGTGGCTTCAGTCTATTTCTCCATCATTGTCCACAGTCAGATGTACGGCCAGACAGTTTACATGCCATTTGGCCACATCATCACTGCCTGGCTGGAGTCGGTTGGCATTGACGTTTCACAGAGCTGCATTGTACCCATAATTCGACAGGACTGTCGAATTGATTGTCGCATGATGGCCCAGTCTGACATTGTTGTCGGATCACAGGGGCTGAGGTGGAAGGATCGACGACATGTGGGGGAGTTACCAGGAGCAGCCCCTGATCAGGAGTCGTCCGCTGGTGTTGAGGATTATGATGAGTGGGCTCCTGACCTACGCTGGCAGGTTGCGGAGCTAGAGCGGACGATGCAGCGAGAGCTACATATTTCCAAGCTCTGGCGACAGGAGGTCAGCTCAGAGTTTCGGTCCTTCGATCGCCGACTCGACGCTATAGCATCCAACGTTTCTGGGATATGCTCACTGCAGGAGACGTGGTATGAGGAGTGGTACCATCATACGTTTCCTGGAGCTTCACCCTCTAGCAGCACTCCACCAGGGGATTTGATTTATATTGATGATACGTCTGATGATGATCCCGCTGAGCATTGATGATGACTTGACTTTGATGTTCATTTGTGTTGTATGCCTCGTGACTTGACTTTTATGGCCTTGTGCCACACTTGCCTTGACTCTGATGTGGTATGATGCATCTGATATTTTGCATGTCTTTCATATTTGTCTTAACATGTTTTGATGATTGACTTATCTGCTTATTCACATGATTGTTATGGTTATGCTTTGCCATGGTTATTGTTGGTTGATATGATTGTTATAAAATTGCTATCTTTATGTTTGCCTCGTTATGTGATTATGCTTATGATGCCATGTCCATATGATACATATGCTTGTTTTGCCATGCCTTATCCATGTCATATGTTTTCATATGCCCTCAAAATTATCACATCTTTTGTTGTTTTGGGATACCCCTAGGGTTGAGGGGGAGTATGATTAAACTTAACAGCCCCTCTAGACCCTTTTCGATGTTCGACAAAGGGGGAGAGTCTGGTTGGTTAAGTTTAGGATGATCATGTTTATAGGGGGAGGATCCTGATTCCCCTATGATTTAGAAATTTATGAAAATTGATTTTGAATCCCTAAACATAAAATCGGGTTGTCAAAAAACAAAAAGGGGGATATTGTTGATGCAGTCTGACCCTGATTGTTGTTTTGGTGTTGACACCGATTTTAGTTTAGGTTGATGATTATGATTATGATTAAGTCTTGATTGGGGATTAGGCATGGTATGGAAAATCCTAGCTTGGAGGGCTAGGTGTTGGAAAATCCTAACCTGGAGGGTTAGGTGTGGAAAATCCTAGCTTGGAGGGCTAGGTGTGTGAAAAGTCCTAACTTGGAAGGTTGGGTGAAAAGTGTTAGTGATATGAGAGAAGTGTCCTAAGGCAATCGCCTTATGATTGTAAACATTTATTTTAATAAATGATAATTCACTATTTGAGTATACATGTTTATGTATTTGATTGGGATCTTAAACTCATCTACTGAATGTCTGCAATACAATTCACAGCATAAGAGAATTTGTGATGGGATCACAACTAGTGATTATCTCTACATGTGCAATTGTGAAGTATTGAAAATATCCCTAGTCGATGAATTGATAGAAACAGACACTATCAATTCTGTTGAGACTAGCATGGGTTATTCTCTAATTAGCTGATTCTCACTGGCTGGTGACATTGGGATGTCCGGAGATAAACATGGATGCTAGTTAAGGGAACTAGTTCATTGGAGTGACTAGCTGTAAAACTTCATATGGTAATCTACATAGATATGTCAATGAAGTTCTTACTACAGCTTAAGTACGATGTTCCTTTGACTTGCGGTGTTCAAGTCATCTTGGTCATGGAGACTTATACTTTAACATCTTAAGCAAGCATCTCCAAGGAGGTGTGGACCCAGGATGATTGGGTATAAGCCGAAGTGCCCGAAGATATTTTAACAGCCTACAAAGGATTCACCACTCCTTGCGAGGAGATGTATACCCAGGCCTATCGTCGGATTGTTACTCAAAGCCTCTGGCCAGAGCATATCATGTTTAGAGTATGAGTCTCTTAAATACATGAGAGTAATTAGAAATCCAAAGGACGAGAAAGACACTACTTGGGCTAAGTGTGACGTAGTCAGTCTAGTGGGGACTGACACAAACAGACCATGTCCTGAACCAAGTGGGTATAAGATGGTGAAGGGAATGAGGCACGATTCATTAGAACTGCTGAAGGGTTTCAGAATTACTTCTGAGGTCAACCGTTGATCTTTCGATTAATTGGGGGTCATGATGTACTACTAGGTGTCACTCATGATCGTTCTATAATTAGTTGATTATAGAGGGCCAACATAAATCGAAAGCCTATTTAGTCACACGCACTATGAGTAATCTGAGGGATTTAAAACGAGTTGAAAATTGAATTTTCCGATCAAGAGAAATAAGTCGAATCTGAGTTAATCAGAGGCGCAACGGAAGCTTAAAATGGCTAAGTCTTTTGAAGGCTTATTGGGCGAATTAAATGAGTTTAATTCGCGATGGATCGGCTCGGTTTGGCCGGCCAAAGAGGGTGCTAAACCCCTTTGGTTTGGCCGGCCACAACAAGGGGGAGAAACCAATTAATTTGGTTTAATTAATAAAATAAATCTAGCACGATTTATTTTATAAATTATGGATAAATAAATTTATATAAAGAAATTTATATAAATAAATTTATAGAAATTTATTCTTTTTTATGGAAATTAAAATGATCCATGGAATGGTTTATTTTAATTTTATAAAATCAATTATGAATTGATTTTTCCATAATAAGAAAGTTTATAAATTTATTGTAAAATTTATTCCATAATAAAAGGAGAGATGTATTTGTTTTATTATAAAATTAGTTATAATAAAACTTGGCTTAAACGGAATAATTCATAAGAAAATTTATAGGATAAATTTCTTATGAAAATTTTGTTAAGAGGGAGACTTTGCAAGGGAGAGACTACTATATAAAGGAACTAAAGGCAAGCCTTGAATTCCAATCAATAGATTAATCAAGAGATTAATTCTCTCCCTCTCTCTCTTATTCTCTTCCTCCCTTCTCCTTCCCTCCTAGGGCCGGCGCCCTCCTCTACAAGCTAGGGCCGGCGCACCTCCACCCTAGGGCCGGCGCACCACCCTCCCTTGAGGTTGCCGTGAGTCAACATCACCAAGGAGAAGCCAACCAAGAAGAAGAAGAAGCGGATCGCAACTCCTTCCCTCCCGGAATTTAGATTCCGTTTCTTGGTGGTTAGTTTCCTTTCTTCTTTCTTGATCTTCTAGTTGTGCCTTTAGAGAATCTAGTAGTTCTCGTCGGCACAAAACTCGTGGCTTTGCGAAGTCATCCCGAAGAGAACTCGGCGTGGACGCGAATAGAGGTGGAGCTTCCAAGGGACGCTACGGTTGGATCTCGTCCCTTACTTCGAGTTACGAGAGGTACAAAGTAAATTAGTTTACTTTTCCACAAAGTTTTAATTTATGATCATGTCCACACATCATAAGGTTGCATGCTAGATATGTGGTTAAAATAATCTGAGAAATTATTTTATGCTAATTCTTCCGCTGCACGTAAAAATTTAAAATTTTACGAACCCGTATCCTTATCAACATGCACCCGGTCCCAACAGTGGTATCAGAGTGAGATTAGTGTTCGACATAATCATATAATTGTTTTGTGGAAAACTTTGTCATGATCTCAATTTTGGAAAATTTTTCAATTATGGAAACTTTCCAATTATAATAAATTTTAGATTTAGGAATTTCAAAGTTTGAAAATCCTCATGAAATTTCGCAAACTTTTGAAATTTTCTAGTTTCTAAAATTTTATAATAATTATGAAAACTTCCCATCTTTTGAAAATTTCCAATTTTGGAAATTTTTCTATTTTAGATATTTTTCAATTTTGGAAATATATAAGTTTTCTTTGTACCAGAAACTTACAATTATTCTGAAAACCTATTATGAAATCTCGCAATTTTGGGCACTTTCTTTCAAGAAAGTCTAGACAAATTTATGGACAGTTAATTGACAATTAAATTTGAATTGGTTTTTAAATTGACAACAAAATTTTTTATTTTGGATTGAGCCTCAGGGAGCCATCCAATTTAAAGTTAGTTGTTGTAATTTAATTTCCCAATTTTAAATGAAATTGTCATGTTTGATTTGGATTGAGCCTCGGGGAGCCGTCCAAATTGGATTTACAACGAATTACTTTTCTTTGGGTATCTGAGCCTCAGGGAGCCACCCTTAGAAAATAATTTGTTGTAATTAATTAAATCCATGAATAAAATATGATTTAAGAGGTGATGCTCTTACATATTGTTGTCTCCAAAATTAATTAGGAAAATGGTTTCCTATAGAGTTTTCTTAAATGAGATTTTCATGAAAATAATATGTGGTTGAATTAAGGGATTTGTCCCTTAATTTAATAAGATTTGATTTAGAGAAATCAAAGTCTTGAATATATTATTTCCGAAATTGATTATGACAATTTAGGAAATTGTTTCCTAAAACAATTCCTTAAATAAAGTATGAAATTAGAATTAGGAAATCCGGTTCCTAATTCAAATAATGAGACTTGATAAATTAAGTCGCATACATACTTTATTAAGGAAATCGTTAGTCATGACATAATTCTATGTCATGAATGTGCTTAGAAAAGAAAGGATAAGACCCAAAACACCTTACAAAATATTAAGGCTAACACCTTCCATTAATATGGTTAGAATCGGAGTTTTGTTTCTCGTTTGGGTTGATGGACACATCCATGCCCGGCTTGAACCTCAACATGTTCAAACCATGGAATTAGTTTATGAATAATATAGTTAGAGTCAGGGGTCAATCCTTAGTTTTCGTTGTTGGACACATCCAAGCCTGACTAAGCGGTTGAATAAGCTCTAACCATATTAAAACTATTTCTTGATTAATGGGTCAGCCTTAAGCTTGGAGCATCGATTTGTTGTGCCACAGCCAAGGTCAATGTAAAGAGAGGTGCAGTTGGGTGCTATGTATAATGTTGCATACTTGATAATGAGTTAACAACCCAATGATTTATGCAAACATTCAACTAGTTGATAGCATAAAGTGATAATTACATATATGTGATGTGTAATCGGTATAATTACCTACCTTCATAGCTAAGAATAACTTGATGGCCACAGTCATGGTTGTTCTTATCTATGGTTGGATATCAACCTATTTGGAGATGTTCCTACGATCTCCCGAATTGATAAAAAGGGTTATTCAATTTGAAAAATAAATAAAATTTTATTTATGTATATTGATACATTCTTTAATCATTCTTCTCACATAAGCTCAATTTGTATTTCTAGGTTAATCACTCGATCATGTCTTCTCTGAATTTGGGTTCCATCTTGGACACCAACAAACTTACTGGGCCTAACTTCATGGACTGGCTTCGAAACCTGAAGATAGTCCTCAAGGCAGAGAAGATTGCTTATGTCCTTGAAGATCAACTTCCTAACCGTCCTTCAGAAAATGCAACTCCAGACCAGTTAGTGGCCTATCAGAAATATGTGACCGATTCTGAACTTGCAAGTTGCATCATGCTAGCCTCTATGATTCTGTTAGTGATATGAGAGAAGTGTCCTAAGGCAATCGCCTTATGATTGTAAATATTTATTTCAATAAATGATAATTCACTATTTGAGTATACATGTTTGTGTATTTGATTGGGATCTTAAACTCATCTACTAAATGTCCGCCATACTGTTCACAGCATAAGAGAATTTGTGATGGGATCACAACTAGTGATTATCTCTAAATGTGCAAATGTGAAGTGTTGAAAATATCCCTAGTCGATGAATTGATAAATACGGACACTATCAATTCCGTTGAGACTAGCATGGGTTATTCTCTATTCAGCTGATTCTCACTGGCTGGTGACATTGGGATGTCCGGAGATAAACATGGATGCTAGTTAAGGGAACTAGTTCATTGGAGTGACTAGCTGTAAGACTTCATATGGGAATCTACATGTAGATATGTCAATGAAGATCTTACTGCAGCTTAAGTGCGATGTTCCTTTGACTTGCGGTGGTCAAGTCATCTTGGTCATGGAGACTTATACTTTGACATCTTAAGCAAGCATCTCCAAGGAGGTGTGGACCCAGGATGATCGGGTATAAGCCGAAGTGCCCGAAGATGTTTGAACAGCCTACAAAGGATTCACCACTCCTTGCGAGGAGATGTATACCCAGGCCTATCGTCGGATTGTTACTCAAAGCCTCTGGCCAGAGCATATCATGTTTAGAGTGAGAGTCTCTAAAATACATGAGAGTAATTAGAAATCCAAAGGACGAGTAAGACATTACTTGGGCTAGGTGTGACGTAGTCAGCCTAGTGGGGACTGACACCATTGACCGTGTCCTGAACCAAGTGGGTATAAGTTGGTGAAGGGAATGGGGCACGATTCATTAGAGCTGCTAAAGGGTTTCAGAATAATTTCTTCTGAGGTCAAACCGTTGATCTTTCGATTAATTAGGGATCATGATGTACTACTAGGTATCACTCATGATCGTTCTATAATTAGTTAATTATAGACGGCCAACATAAATCGAAAGCCTATTTAGTCACACGCACTACGAGTAATCCGAGGGATTTAAAACGAGTTGAAAATTGGATTTTCCGATCAAGAGAAATAAGTCGAATCTGAGTTAGTCAAAGGCGCGATGGAAGCTAAAAATGGCTAAGTCTTTTGAAGGCTTTTTGGGCGAATTAAATGAGTTTAATTCGCGGCGGTTCGGGTTGGTTTGGCCGGCCAAAGAGGGTGCCAAAACCCCCTTTGGTGGCCGGCCACAATAAGAGGAGAAAACCAATTAATTTTGGTTTAATTAATAAAATAAATCCAGCGCGATTTATTTTATAAATTATGGATAAATAAATTTGTATAAAGAAATTCATATAAATAAATTTATAGAAATTTATTCTTTTATGGAAGATTAAAATAATCCATGAATTGGTTTATTTTAATTTTATAAAATCAATTATGAATTGATTTTTTCATAATAAGAAAGTTTATAAATTTCTTATAAAATTAATTCTATAATTTAAAGAGAAGAAGAATTTGTTTTATTATAAATTAGTTATAATAAAACTTGGTTTAAACGGAATAATTCATAAGAATTTATAGGATAAATTTCTTATGATAATTAATTAGTTTTATTATAAAGTTAGTTATAATAAAATTCATAAGAGAATTTATAGGATAAATTTCTTATGATAACTAATTTGTTTTATTATAAATTAGTTATAATAAGACTAGGCTTAAACGGAATAAGCAATAAGAAAATTTATAAGATAAATTTCTTATAACTAATTCCGTTAATTCGGTTTAGAGGGAGACTTAGCAAAGGAGTTGCTACTATATAAAGGAACCAAAGGCTAGCCCTTATTCCAAATCAAGAGATTAATTATTCTCTCCCTCTCTCTCTTAATCTCTCCTCTCCTCCTTCTTCCTCTCTTCCCTTAGGGCCGGCGCCCACCCATTCTTGGCGTCCTAGGGCCGGCGCCCACTTGGTGGCTTAGGGCCGGCGCAAACTCTATCCAAGGTGGTGGTTGCTAGCCGTGAGCTTTGAAGAAGAAGGAGAACCCGAACACGAAGAAGAAGAAGCGGATAGCGACTCCTC